>JAGGAU010000086.1:0-41676 GCA_017657275.1 Termitomyces sp. T108 | reverse complement strand
AGAACATAACAGGTTGGTCATGGTGGCAAGAAGTTGAAGTGTTTCTTCAGACTCTAACAAAAGCTTAGGTCAAGTTTTATTGTTGATGTAAAATACAGGTCATCATAAAAAACATTACTATATATTGAAAACTATAACTTGAGCCTTGAGTTAGGCTTATGCTATATTTTCACTTCCTTTTGACCGATGTTTTGATGAGAATCAAACTCAGATGAAAAGTCCAGACTCAGCCCCTCAAATTTGAAACTGAGCTTAAACCTGAGAAAAGAGCAGATCAATGCTGACAAATTTTAGTCAGCGCTGACCAATCTTACATCAGCACTTTAAGTTCCCACCTGTTGTCCCATTATTTGGGGTCCCTTATCTATACAAAGGGGAGCAAGCTTCCCAATGAATTATATTTGCTCGCATGAGTACAATGGGTTTGTCGTGAGATGTAGATCGTCACCATCTCCTGCTCTCCTCGACTCGAAAGGAGTCTTTCGGCCCGAGTTGGAGCGAGACATGTGATGCTGTCGCAAGTTGTCCTTCCGATTTACTTCTAGTGGGATACAACTTAACGCCTGACGCTCACCTGCTTCTCTTCCCATCAAGTTCGTCTTTTCCTCCATGAAACGTACCACGTGAATCTCACGAAACACCATGGTTTCTATCCAATCCGGCGAATGGACGCGGCGTGGGTTATTTTTGCCTTGTTCTACTCCGGACACCATACGCTACATTGTACACATTCAATGATAAGGAGGCGAGATTGTCATGTTAGGTCTGCTTTCTCTCGGTTTCTGTCACGAGGGTTACCATACATGACAAGCTACGAGTGTCTAATGCGTCCTCCTCTTCAGAAGTCCTTTTCATGAGATCTCGACTTGTCTGCTGTACACCACTTTGTCCGGTTAAAACAATATCCGTAATGCTCGAGATGATACCTCAATACGTCCGTGGAGCGACTGTTGAGGAAACCTGGGGATGGCTAATGTATCAGGTGGCCTGGATGCCGAGAACCTACTACACGCCTTAGAGGAAGGAAGGTCTTAACTTGTTCACGAGATGTGGGACTATATAAATTAGTCCCGTACACCTAACGAGTGCGTTAAGGAAGCGGCTGACCATTCGCCCTTGTTTTTTTCTCCTTCTTCATGTGGCTTTCTACTATCGCGCTCTGGTTTATTCTGGCACCTTGGTCGTATTTTGCATTGGCAAGCGTGCCAGAGCCCACTCGCACTGTGAAGCTCAATACTCCCCGCGTACGTAGCGAAGCTCTCTCGAATTGTTTCCCAGCCCTTGGTTTTACTATGCCCACCGCGGTCCCGACGTCTTTGACAAATTGGTGGTGTGATCCAAGCACAGAATACGGTTTTGTAGGTTTTAGTTATGAAGTCACGGCATGTATGTTCCCTCTCTTGCAGTGTACACCAACTGCGCTCACTGTCGGACTTATTTTAGGCCAGAGCCTTGCAAAACTCAGAAGGCAATTCTTAGATGTTCGACAGCGCTTCAAGGGGCGCTACGTTCGTCTCTACGGTTTTTGTGATAGAATCGGATTTTAGTGAGTGACCAATGACTGCCATGCGGATTTTGCTTGATACTCCTATCTAGTGACGATGTCGTCGATGCTGCCTGGGGGGCAGGTATCGGTGTTCAAGCTTTAATTTGGGCAAGATATTTTCTTATTTGACCGATCATGCTTTAAGCTGACTTATGCTCTCTTAGTTTGGGTTCGATGGCGGTGATGAATGGAAAGGACGTCGAGATACCTTGTTTGCCACCCTCCACGCAAATCCAAAGGCTAAGTTTGTCACCCGCGTTCTCCAGTTCGGATCAGAACCACTGTTTGACTGGGTCTTAACTCCGAGTGACCTCATCGTCCAGGTGAATAGTGCCAAGGCCAACTTATCCAGTCTACATATACCCGTTACCGTTAGCGACATGGCATATTCCTTCAGAGATGTCCGTTCATTCTACCCAATTTCGCTTCAGACCATTTATCAAAGATTAATGAACATAGCTGCATGCCAATGACGGAGGTCCCGCAGTTCTGCAGGCCATTGATATGTTCGACGCCCACATGCTGCCTTTCTTCTCGACTTTGGCATCAACAGGTGAGTTTGAATGACAGTATGATAAGATCGAGGTTCCAGTTACTTTCCGTACATAGCAAATCATTCCTGGCCGATCGTCTTGTCCGATCTCAACTATTTTATTTCTCAGGGTGGGGGAGTCAAGAAAATTTGGTTCAGCGAGGTGAGAGGGTTTCCATCTGTCGGTAGTATTGTTCGAATGCTGATCGACACCTTAGAATGGTTGGCCCTCTGTAACATCTTCTGGTGTGCAGCCAAATAGTCCGAGTGCCGTAGCTAATGTTCAGAACGAAAAGGTGGCTCTTGTTTCCCGGAATTTGCCCCAAGATTTACCCCATTGATACAGGATTACTACAACGTTCTGGACAGCCACTGTCCTGACCTGAAGGCAGTCCCGGGTGGCGGCGTGGGATGGTTTGCACACATCTACTCTGATGCACAGGAACCCGGCTATGGTATCTACGACGAGTCAGAGACGACTCTGAAATTCCCGTTTGCTCCCAGAACGTCCTGTTGATTAAGCATGAATATGCTTGTGGGTCTTCTGGGCCTTGCTCTTTCCATGATCTGTTCGATGATCAATTTTCGTTTGTTTCCGTGTCGTCAGGGGCCTGTGCTTTTAGTCTGCTTGTAGTTCAAATTGTATATAGCCCAAGATACTTATATTTATGTCTAATTACTGTCATCCGAACGAGTTTAGTTGTGGAGGAGATGCCAAACAATTGATACTTTCAACAAGACACACATATGGCGTCGTCGTCGCGAGCTCTGAACGCCATCCTTCCTCAGATCGCTTCAGCGCCCTACGAAGCTCATCAGAAAGCTCGCACTTTCGCATCTAGATATGTGAAATCTGGTCAGTATGACACAGCAATTGAAGTCCTATTTCAAAGCGCGCGGGAGCTTCTCAAGGTTGGGCAGACGGGCAGTGGCGTAGATCTTGCTGGATTTCTGTTGGAAGTGTACGAAACGAAAGGCGAAACGGTATCCGAAGAAAGCAGGGGTCAGTGGAATCATATCATTTCTTCTGGCCAAATGTTAATCGCTTTCAGATAGGGAGGTTAACACAGTTGATCGCACTAACTGGCCCTGATGGATCATGGAGGAAAACTCTGACTGATAAAGCACTAGCGTAAGCATCAGCACCGTTTGACAGAACGTTCCAGTTGACCGCAGCACAGCTGGACAGTCAATCATGGCGATTGCCCAGCAGGAGATCAAGATCTTCATCACTATGTCGGAGAGTTGCTCTACAAGGGTGCGTCCGCTTTTCAGGAGTGATATTTAAGACTCAGTTTTTACAGAGGGTGCTTTTGATGCTGCCGAACCGCATTTCTTAGCATCGGGAAAGCGAGAAAGTGCTCGTCTGCTCGCCGAGATGTTCACGACGTGGTCCGCTGAGGGTGGGACGGCAGGGGCATTTGCTTTGCGTGGTGTCATTCCGTGTGTATTCCCCGCTCTTCTATATAATCAGTAGTTCGATGACATTTCAAATATTCTGGCAGTTATTTGCAAAACGGTAACGTCCTCGCTGCTCGCACATTTATCTCGACTTTTTCTGCTGGTGTTCCAAAAAATACGGCTGTAACTGTCGGGGATGATGAACTTGTTCTCACTCAAGATCAGGTCGTTAATTTTGCGCAAATAGCAGTCGTTACATGCCAACGAGCGCAAGGAGAGAGAAATAAACTCATGAGGGAGAGTTGGGTCAGACTTTGTGGAATATATCAAAGCCGTGGTGGGGTACTTGCCTTACCAGAAGTCCGAGCGGTGAGTTTGAGATTGGTTGTAAATACCACTATTAATATTGCCCTAGCCCCTTGGTGAAATTGGGAATCTTTACTTTGCAATTCCTCTTCCTCGGACTCAAACAGCCAATGCAATGGGTGACATCATGTCCAGTTTGTTTGGAGGCCCTGCGAAGGATCGCCAGCCAACGAGGAGGTTGGCAGCGCCCAATACCTCTAGCGGACTAGATTAGAAGCTATCATATTGTAAACACTCTTCATTACTCTGATACCACCTTTCACACTGCCTGTAAGCTCGCCTTTTTGGTCTTATGGCAGTCCAGTCCGCGATATAGCATGATCTCTATCTTAAATGAAGATGCATTGACATGGCAATGACTATAATGATTGTCCAATATCATTTAATTAAGATGAAACGGAATTCTGGCCTCGCCTTTCAATTAACAAAACCTATCTGTTCTCGGCCGGCAACAGATAGAAGTTTGGCTGTCTGAGTCTTCGCAACAAAGGGTTGCAACTCTGGCATGGCAGTCATCAGACTTTCAAATGACGCAAGAAGATCATCCAAGCAAGAATCGACGGAAGCAAGCGGGCTTCCCGGTGCGACTGCCAATCCAAGTTCTGTCGATCCGTCGGAAGAAATACTGCATCGTTTCATGTCCAAAAACGCCTTGATTGTACTGGCCTTGAGCCCGTCCGCCACTAATACCGTAGTGTTGAGATCTGAGAACGCATACGGCGGAGGTGGTGTGGCAGGCACTTGTTCGCCCGATTCTTGTGTGTACTCATCTTCAGCCTCGTCATCTTCATAGACAGATGTGTCACTCGTGGAGCAATCGACAGAAAGCGTATTGCACGTCCAAACTGATGCCCTACAGAGTATATCTCGAGGATCAGACGCAGCATCATCCTCATGCTCCTCACGGGCCGCTACGAAGGCATCTCTTACGGCCGAAATTACAGCTTTTGAGACCTCAGATGTGGTCGAAGAACGGATCTTGTTACGTTTGACTATCCGTAGAGGGGTAGTAGGCCTTGAGGTAGGATCTGGAGATGAACTAGACTCTGAGGTAGAATCATCTAAGACAACAATGGACGGTGCAGGCCTTTTGGGTGTAGACCATGCGGGTGGGGACGAGTCGAAGATATCAAAAGCGACGCTCCGGCGAAGAGAAAGAGTACGTTGCCTCCGCGCTGACGGCGTCTCGATCACAGATTCATTCGTTGTCGGCGGGAGTAGCGAATCAATTTTAACCGAGGACCTGGATTCGTTGAGATGCTTGGGCTGACTGATAGTGACGAGGGCCCCTCTCCTATGATCCTTGCCCCCTTTTCGAGACCTAGGGGGGGTGCTTGTGCACAGTGGCAAGGTAAACAGTAAAGACTCGACATCCTCCATTCCACGGCCGTCTCTAAATGGAAATTCGACAAGCGGGGCAATAGGCTTCACGTCTAGAAAGGGATCCATCGTCAAGTCGCCAACCAAACTCAGGTCGGATTCATTATGGACTACTTGTTCGGTGACTCGTTTCGGCGGATCAGGCGAGCCAGTAGTAGGTAGCGGCGTTTTCTCAATTGGTATTGTCAAGTCAATGCTGGTGAATTCCGAGTCGATCTCCTGAAAGGGGCCAGGGGAAGATCCAGGAGAAGGTTCTGAAGAGAGACCCAAAGAGGACTTCAATCTTCCCTGTAGCATGCGATCCTCGTTTACCACCTTCTGTATGGCATCACGATGAGTTATTGGCGTCGAGGAAGCGGGAGAAGAATAAGCGCCTGATTACAGGTCAAGTAACAATCATCAGACACCCATAGATATGATTGAGCTGAAATACTCACAGCGCTCGCTTGTGGCAGCCATACCCCTCTCCAAGTCAGTTTCAACGGGACAAGGAACAACAGCCGATGTTTCCCGGAAAGGGAATGGGACTGGAGAACGAAGAGAAAGTAAAGCCTGAATGACAGTCCAAATGTAAAAGAGGGTGGTCGTAAAGGAACGTAATAGTTTCTGTATGAAGGAAGCCATGTCGAAACGAGATGAACCGGCGCTATTTTCCATTGTAAACAGTTTTGTGGAGCGAAGGGGAAAGGGCTGACAGCCAATCTTCTTGATCGTCAGCCAGGAGCATGAGTCGTATCCTTCTAAACGGCTGACCAGAAGTCAGGCAACTCTGCTCATATGATACAAAGTGAGCAGTAGTGCAGATGTTGCGAACTGGAGATCCCGATAGCTAAACCATATGTGGGCCATTGTAAGAGATTTGACAAGTATAGGGAAGTCAAACGCGCTGAAGAGGTTGAACGCTAAGTCAAGCCATTCCATTGTTGGTGAAGCTTCCCTTGCATGCGAGTCCGAGTTCGAGGTGGCATGGTGATGCAACCACTTCATTCAATGCCGATCCTTTCTTTCGGTTCATGCCTTTAACGGTTTCCAAGGGACCAATTATGTCTTCTTATCCTTTTCTCAGATACCTTGGGTCATTCATTAAAGTCAACTAGTCCTATCAAAGATTCTGCTGACACGTTGCCCGAAGCCGGCTAAGATATATCAATCCTCGAAAAAGTCGTCGAAGTATCCAATTGGGTCTCCTAATGTTTTAGGGCCTACTCGGGACCCGGTTGGGCTTATGATCGGTGCGGGTTATGAATGGGTTAACGTACTCTAATCGATAGCCATTGTAAACAAAGCGTTCGGGATCAGGTAACATTTGAAGGTTCAAGCTGGAAGGTTTGAAGGTTTTGTTGTCACGTCATCGTAAACGCCGATCGCTTTTGTCGATATAATCAAATTCTTTATCACTGCATGCAGGGAACAATGTCCTTTTGCAAAACAATGTAAAAACACAATAAAATCATCCAATTTATTTCAATATTTCATTTGGATGTTTTTGTCAAAATTATGGAAAAAATATCGTAACTGAACCCAATGAGCGAGGATACCGGTTATTTTTAACCAGTTATCAAGCACATGATCATGCCCAATTTTATTGTGGCTGTGGATAATGGAAGTTATGTTACAATATTTTTTCTATGGTTTGACAAAACATTCAAATAGAATTGCTCGTGTTCCTCATTTATGGTACGCAGGTTTATTTGATTGTGAATTAAGTGACTCTATGTGACATTTATGTGACTACGTTAGACAAAGCTAGGTCGCTAAACCACAGTAGCCAGCCCTGTTTGTTTGTCCTTGACCCTGTGCTGTCGATAAGCCTAGATGATCACAGGGGCAGGTAAGCAGACCAGTGTGTTGAGTGATAATCTATCTACAATAGTTGCATGGAATGGTTAGCGGAAATCCGTTATCTTGATTTGCAGTCGTCCGAATGGAGGTCGAGTCGAGCGAGCCAGACAAGTGACGGGGCTACAGACGGACCGGGATTGCTATCAACCTTTTAACCTTTTCTCCGGTTCTCTGCGTAGATTTCACAAGATGGTTATCAAACTTTTATTGACCATGAATGGAATTAGAAATCCTGCATTACTATATGGAAGTTTACAGGATAGTCAACATGAGGTTGTGTGCTAAGGCTAGTTCTATCTCCATAGGCGATAGACTCTGTGACGGGACTTCTTGGGCATACCGTGACGTCGTCAGGCCAGTACCGAAGGTACCTTATCTGACTACACCAAGGCATAATTACAAGTTTCCAAACTCGGTATCGTCAAGTCAAGTTGGAATAAACCCCACCCTGACGCGACTGATATGCCCGGTTTCCGGATCTGCTGCCGAACATGAAAGTGAACGTCATTTGCGAAGAATCGGCAAGCTACGCGGTCAGCCAAAAATACAAGTTGATGAACATCTATCCTTCATTTCCCTGCCGGTGTGGACAGGATGAGAGCCGCAAGGGGGCATAGTGTGCAAGACCTTTGAATAGCCATCAGTTGTACATGAACGGGAAGACTCGAGGAACTATGGTGGCGATGTTTGATGGATAAGAAGGAATCCAAAGATAAGATGATCTTGAGCACGAGCTCTGCTAATCCACAACGGTTCGATCTAAGTCCAGCAGCAGAAGTTCGTTTTGTGCCAGTACGTACTTCCTTTTGAAGTTGACAAGGTCTATCGTACTGATCGCCAACTCCTACCAGAGTATTCACCTCCGTGATGATATCTGAACAAAATTCCTGTATCACGATAAGAAGCTCGAGTAGGTTGAGTTTACCTGCAAACACACTTTTTCGAGAACTTGATTTATGACTCACTGTTCTTTATGAATTTGTTCAATTGCACTACATACTATCTTCATGACATCGATGTTGCGTCACATAAATAACATACACTCTCAACTCTCTTGATCGCAAAAGAAGAAATATCACTCGAAGGGTTGCATTTCCACTCCCTAAAATACCCCCTAACAGGTCTGCTACGGTTAATCCTACTCGTTTTTCCCCATTGGGATTGTCCTTGGGACGTCACAATGGGCATTCAAGGTTAGGGAATACTGTACGCTCTCCATGCTTCACCAGCACTCTCATTGTTGCCACCGATCCAGGCACTCAGCATAATTGTCACACTGGTTTTTATTATCCAACCCGCGAGGATGATGATCGATGTAAATATAGGTTTTATGTCAAGCACGACTAGAAAGATTATGACTCTTCACAAGTCCCTTGATAGAATACGATAACTCACCACGCAAACCGAATCCAGCAGACATTCCTCCTAGAACGTTACGGATGACCCACTCGCGGTTGATTTGGTCATCTCCAAAGACATTAAGAGCATTTGTGGAGAAACTATCGCGCAGATATTCTCTTCCCCATGCTTTGTCGACGGAGAATGTAGATGTAGAAGATGACGTTGGACGCCATATCGTTAGAAGAAACAGGAGGAAAAGTTTCGTCAGGGATGAATAGAATAATGTCAAGGGTATTAGAGAGAATCTATAGGCATGGCAGGTCAAATTACGATATTTCAACAGAAGAGAAAAAGGGACCTGAATTCCCGCTTGATGTCAGAGCTTGTTATTGCTGTTCCACGATATCGCCATGTCTGTATCCCCGAGATGAGACGCAGCACAACATGAGAAGCTATAATAATTCCTGAATGGAACGCTATCGTTTCTGAAGACCATAAGCGTAGATATTGAAGTGGGACAAGTTGCAATCCTACCACCAAAACATCCTGCGAAAACACGAGCAAACCCATTCCATGTCTCCTTGGTCCACGGAGAGCGGGTCATCGGCTGGTTAGGATCTGTCACAATTTTGGAATATGAGGTTTAAAGGCAAAAATATGGAATGCTTACTCAGATAGCTCCATCTGATAACTTATAGGTTTTCAGTAGGTAGAATCAACGAAATTGGCATCATACACGCGTCTAAAAAGATAAGTATTGCACCAAGACGAAGAACAAGTATCCATCTCTCCTGGAAAAAATCTCAACTCAACGGACCTTTTCTCGCACAAGAAAGACACATACCCTCTCTCTAGATATAAGCTCTCCACCACACGTTCTTTGGGTTTCTGAGGTCGATTTACGCGGTTTTGTTCCACGGTTATATAATAGATGTCGATATACCCCACGCTTGAGAAGAATGAGATCGAGTAGTAGGGTTAACGAATCATGTTCCACATAAGGGTCCGCAAAACAATGACAGACCAGCTTGGGAAGCGATTCAGAACGTCACGTCGAGATATTCAGTTTTAAAAGGGACACAGACACACTGCTCGAGCCTAAGATTATATGCTGATTCATATTCTGTGTACAGATACGGAATATAACTGGTGCAGGTCGTACAAATAGGCATGAGGGATGTAAAAGATTCCCGAGCAGTCCCGATTGCCAGTGGTCACGATCACGTGTGAGTGACAAGTCTGCTTTTAAAACGATCAATTAATTCGAGCTCAGCCGTTTTCTCCGAGTCAGAGTAATTCCATTTAGAGTGTCACAGGTGTGAGGATGTGGCGCCAACAATAACCGAAAGCCAACTTGAATGGTACTTGGTCAATTTGAAATGTGGGTATACAGAGATATCAGCATTGGACTGTGGTTAAGTGCCTGCCTCGACTAAGATGATCTGATATACCTGTCACTTGAATTTGATTTCATGCTCAAAATGAGTATGGCAGACTGGACACCAATTAGTAATCGCGATAGGTTCTGGGGAGGCACGCAAAAATCATTCTTGCCAACCAAGAGTATGAGACTTGTTTGTCCAGGCTGACCAGAAGCAAGACAATCATACCAATAATGTGAACACCAAAGCATTTATCATAGAATCATACTAATTCTTTCAAGCCAGACACTGCATGCAGGGAACGATGTTCCTTTGCAAAACAATGTAAAAACACAATAAAAATAATTCAATTGATTTCAGTATTTTATTTGAACATTTTTGTCAAAATCATAGAAAAAATATTGTAACTGAATCCAATGAGCAGAGGGTTCTTTTTGAGCCAGTCTCCAAGCACATGATCATGCCCAATTTTATTGTGGCTGTGGATAACAGAAGTTATCATTGCTGACACTGGAAGGTGTTTCCATTTTAACAAGTGTAGAAGAAATTTCTGATACCATTTCTGATGGAAAAGGGCACTTTCCTTTGTTCAAAGACTTTTTCCTTCAGAAATTAGCACATTTGAATTGGTATAATAGGTTTGTTTTACACTTTTTACAATTGAAACACCTTCTGGTGCCAGCAGCATGTTACAATATTTTTTCTACGGTTTTGACAAAAAGATTAAAATCAAATCTTGAAATAACTTGGATTATTTTTATTGTGTTTTGTAATTGTTTTGCAGAAGAACATTGTTAGGAAACCCTAAGGCAGGTGGCAGAAGAGAAGGTGATAAACATGCAAAGATTTCTGGACATTTGAGTCAGACGATTAGTGAAGCTCTGTATGAGGAACCCAGGTTTGAAATTGCAGAAGTGATACAACCTCATCAATACTGATTCTTCCTTCTGGCTCATACTGTAACATTTTCCCAAGGACCAGTTCCAATGCCTTCAAATCTCTGCTGAGCTCTTTTTGTCCCATTTCATCCCTCCTCCAGATATCTTCTAGGCATTCCCTGAACTCAGGGTATCACCGATTATCCTGACGCATTTCTTTATAGGTTCCCTAAGACAAAGACTTTTGCCACCGTCCATGAGTGGAAATCAGGAATATCAAAGAAAATGTTATATAATGGAAGTCTTCAGGATGGTTAGTATAGAACAAGTGTGAAATATGAGTTGATTTTACCTCCATGCACAACACCACAGGAGTGTAGAAATGCAAGCCACTTAGCACTCTGCAACGCTAAGTCTGTTGCCAGTGGTCTTGTGTCTGACTTAACCAACTCTTAGACCAGTTACTTCTGTGAAAGGGCAGCGATGACGACCATTTGTGCCCTCGAGCTCGAAAATTTCGAGTAAAGTCGTAACAAATTTACACCCAGAGTGTTGGTGGCCTGCCACTTTGATATGACATAGAAATCTAATTTCTGAGCTTCCTGCAGCAGTTGAGGCGACGATGAACTTAATTGCAATGAATCGGATCAGTTGTTGATCGCTCGCAAGCCAAACCGTCGATTAGGTTCCGTATCCAAATTTTTGAACAATACGGTATCGGTTCTTGATTTTGCTTCTTCAGTGTGTGCGGAGTGAACATTCTTTTCAAAGCTTTAATTGTTGTACCGGGAATCCAGCACTGTTACGCTGATTAGCTGCTATTTCCATCGAGTCTGTGGCACCATAAGAACAAAAATAATTTCCGTATCCTGGAACCTTTTCTATTGAAAGTCTACTGCTTAATCATTTGCATGCTAGGAAGGAGTAACGCTCATTAAAATGAACATAGGCATAAAGCAATGCCTCCACTGCCGTTTATTGAATTTCTCAGAACACGCGATTGCTATAGCAGTCACAGATTATGGATGTGTAGAGCTATAGAGTTACGATGTAAGTCCTCAGTCACTCCAAATATATATGGTCGACTGATTGTTTTACCTGTAGAGTAACGGTGCAAGTCTACAGGAGTGTGTAAGATGACTAGTAAGTAGAAGTAAGGTAATTTTTTACTCACCCTCAGTCACTCCAAATATATGTGGTCGACTAAAGGCGTTGTTTGTATATCTAAAATTTATCCAGCTGAAAATAATCAAGGTTTAGATATAAAGATTAACAAATACCGATCGTGCACCACCCTCGGTGGCGCGTTATGTGATCGGCTCAAATTAGAAAGAAAGATATAACAAAAGAAAGATAGAAAAGGTTCGTACAAGTCGTTCCTCAACAGGATGAAGTATACCCCATACAGCCAGGATGCTCACTTCACCTCAATACTAAGTATGTACATATCTTCAGTGTTACCTAGTTTATCATCGGATCCGATGAGTGAATCATACCAGGGGATGGTACTGATCATGCGCGGAGGCATGATGTGAGCCACCATCGAGAGAAAAACTGAAATCTCCAGATAAATCCTTATCTTCGAGGGCTTGATTAACCGTCATAGATCGTTTTATAATCTTTTTTTAGGAAGACATGTAACATTACGAGAGTGATAGGTTGGACTGGATACAGAGATGAAGAGTTTTCACTCCAAAAACCTACAATGAAAATGATAGACTGTGCCTAGCCTATCTATTGATCACACCGTCGTGGTACTAGTCGCAATTGAAATAGTTTCCGGGGATGACATTCGGACATCCTTGTGTATCTTTTAAACAATCATCACAATGTTCCTCAAATCCAAAATCGGAAACCTCAGCCTCACCTTTGTTCGTTGGACAATCAGCCGGGTCATCGCAGCATCTGATGCATGCCCGCGGTCCTGCAGGTTCTACCAACTCCACGTAATGATTATACCTATCCGGTTACACAGAGTCAGTTTCGGTTATGATGTGTATAGGATGTTAATTACCCCAGGCATTGGCTTCTCCGTGGATTTCCCAATCCTCCGACTCCACCGCTAGAATCATATTGCCCCCCTGCATCTCTGGGGTTGAGTCGACTGAGGACTTCTGGGTGAATGCACCCCGTCACTAGAATTGCAGGCATAAACTCTACTGCTTCAAGCAGAGCAGAGGGAGATCACTTCACACTGTACAAATTTCCTCCCGTGTTTCCCCTTGCCTTTTTTAAATTCGACATTGCGCCAAAATTGCGCAGGCAGCTGGCCTTGACGAGAGGAATATCGAGCTGCAGCTGAGCAATATGTCTTCATACCGCCAGGATGCTCGCTATCTCCGACATTTGTATGAGCATTCCTTTGACGTGGCGATTACAACTAAGAAGCTTGACAGAATAAGTATATTCATCTTACCGAGGCATGATCATACTATGAAAATATAGATTATCCACGGTATATTATACAGGAGGCATCGTCGTGGCATACCAGAATCTGTTTGCATCTGTAACAGAGACGATATTGTCCGGTGCCCCCAATGTAGAATTGTAAACCCCAGGAAAAGCAAGGGAAAGCTGTAAGTAATAAAGGACAATTAGGAATGAGGAAACGGGGATTTGCATCCTGCTGAGGCTTACCAGTGGCTAAACATTCGATTACCTGTTTTATAGCAGACGTTGATCGCGGTCGGATACATCTGGTGCAGCAGTCCCACCTCATCTTGAAACATGGATGGCAAGTCATGGTCCGGAATGAAGATTGAAATGATTGATAATGTCGTGCCCCACGATCTTAATGTCTCACACAAGATGGGCCTGCAACGGTCCTGAAGAGCAGCGTGAGCCCGTTCCGATGTTGACTCTAGATTAACGATACGTCGAAATTAGTCGTGGAATGAGGTTAGAAATGACGACAAACGTGAAGCATACACATGCCCAAAACTCTGCGGGTCACATTGAACGGGATATCCACATAATTCCTACATAATAGCACGTCTTTCCGTAGGCAAGCGGAACCTTCAAGAAAACACCATTGGGGATGTCTGATCTGATGCTTTGTCTGCGCTCACCACTAGCCCTGAGTAATGTATCGGAACGCCGATGACGTGCTCAGGTAAGCCAAGGAATATCTCCGATTGCTCTTCCTCAACCTGGCCAAGCTGAAGCGCCGAACATACACATGCGTAGACATCGATACTAGCAAGCATATCAAGCGTTTTAATCATATAAAAAAAATTCTAAGAAGTAATTATTCTGAAGAACCTTTCAATCAAGTTTTCAATGGTCATTACAGCTTTGGGGGTAGGAAATGAAATATATGTCATTAACTACCCCAGCTAGCAAAAGTATTGTAGAAAACATGAATTGAATACGAGCAATCAAAGTAATTGCCCGGTATAACATTCAGGCACCCTTTGGTACCTTTTGAGCAAGTCAGCCTCTAGAACTGAGGGTGAAAGAGTACTAAGAACCTTTTGAAACTGAGCAATCCGCCGCATCATCACAGCACCTGATACATGCGCACTAGTTGGCGTACTTCATGAAAACTTGTAGGGGTCACAGGCTCGGGAAAGATCAGTTTTTTTCCGGGGACTGGTGGCACTCCAATCTCATTTGGTTTGATGTTAACGTTTGGAAAAATGACAGACCGAACTGCATAATTTACTCGTTTGCCCTAGAGATATGTGATGAGGGAAGACCATCGGAGGAAATGGTGCGAATTCACCGTCATGTTTTTGCGGAACAATCAGAGAGAATTTACGAACGAGAAGTCTATGTAAGCCTGGAAATAGAAGGTCCTGCTGTCATCATGAGAGTTTTGGTCGCTGGGAACACCCCGGCAAGAGCTGATGACAAGTTAAGCTTTGGGCGCTTGCTTCAGCGTTGGGAGTCGCTGCGGGGTTCTGGGGTGGAGTGGGCGAGGAGAGAAGAGCTGTTGGAATGGTGCCGGGCCCGCCTACTGGAGCATAGGAAAAGATGAATGCGCGATGAACCTTCTATATATGACATGACAATCAGTAGAACTAAATAGGCCTTCGGACGTTGTATGTGGTGGAGTAAAATCAGTGAAGACGCACTGTTTGAAAGACATTGCGCAAAAAATTGTATGAACAGAAGCAGTGACGCAGGAAATTCAGGCACACATATCCATTCAATAAATATTGGACGAGCGGCATCGAACATCATGTAGAGATGTCCTTAAACAATACATAGGCAGATCTCCAGCAATACAACAACAAAACAGCGCTAAAAACGTGTCAAATAAGCTGGACAGACACTTAAATAACTCACTGTCAAGGTTCAAATAGCCAATAATTTCACGAAGTTCATTGATGGTACTTTGAAAATAGGTGATATTGTCAAGCCAGACATGGGTCGTCTTTAATGTGACGTGTTACTTTGTCGTGCAACTTTGGGGAGACTTGCCGAGGTTTCTAACCCTTGAATCAATTTTATGGGACCGCTTTAACACATCGATACTGTCATGCAAGGTCAAATGTCTGGGATAGAGTCAAGATTCATTCCCGGAGCATCGAAGCAAGACTCTTTATTCTGATTTGTCAGGTGCAAAATCTTCGAAATGCTCGAGCTGCGTAATGCGAATGATAAATTCTGGTTACAGTGCACTGACAGAGTTCAGTTCGAGTCGAAAGTGTATATGATCATGAGAGTGGCCGTCATCGTCTGCGAGTGGGAAATCCATACAGCATACAGCAAATTAATGCTCCCTCCGAGAACCCCGTTATCTCTACGAATCACCAAGAAGGAAATCGACAAAGATCTTCTTGAACTCGTTGGGCTTTTCGGCATGGACTATTCAGGTATCGTCTCAATTGACTTTCACATGAAAAAGAGACGTACCCCAATGTCCTGTGTCAAGTACTTCCAACTGCATTTTGGGAAAGAAGGCCTTGAATATGGGAAGATTCGAGTCATTAATGTAACTGAGAAGAAGACATCAGTCGCGCAGACTCAGAACATACTAAAAGCGTCAACTTACTCGCTCTTAGCCCCTTTAACAACCAGAGTTCGTCCTTGCCACTTATGAGGCCCGTCTGGTGTATATGGAAATGAACCAATATTGACTATTGCATCCGCAAGGATGTCGACGGGGATCTTGAACTTGACGGTCTCGTGGGAAGGTCGAGGAGGGACAATTAGATTCGTAAGGAGAAATTGCCTGACGCTTAAGTCCTAGGACACTCGTGTCTGACCCTAACCAAGTGTGAGCGAATGAGATGACAAACCTTCTCTTCGACTTTTAAAGCAGAATCGGCCTCTTCTCGAGTCCTAATATTGGATGTGGGATCCGCAATACGCGCCATAACGTCTAGGTAGCGCCTAAAAGCATGAGACAAAGACAGGCGTGTGGGGGCTATATCAGAAACGATGAGATTGGCCGGATTTGGAATTGATGACGAGAGGGCTAGGGTCATGGCTACTTTGCCTCCCCTGGCCTAGGCAGTTCAAAAGGATTGTTTGCCGCGAAGATAAGCAATAACATACATAGAGTGTCCGAGGATTGATACATCTTCTAGTCTACGCTCTGTTATGAAGTGTCGTACATCTGCTGCCATCGCCTCATATGTCATAGGTATTACATGTGCAGAAGACCCATGATTTCGAAGATCAAGTGCATATATTGGACGATTGAGATCCCGTAAAAAAGCTTTGCACAACGACGCGAAGTTCCGTTTTGATCCACTAGTGTACTCAGTCAGATTCTGACCTCCAAACTGGACGTTATCCACGTACAATAGGCCGTGTAATATTATTACTGCACCAGAAGTCTCATTTCCATTCGAGGGAATGTATTGTTCGTAAGAGAGATTTATTGGTCTAGTCGAATATTTTCGGCAGTCCACGTTTGTTGAATTAAACCTCGGAGGGCTGGTCCAAGCACTGTCATGGAACCTTGCAGCCTTATGCAGAATATAGCTACTCTTAGGCCTGTTTAAATAGAAAGCTGACGAATGGCAAGCCCCAGATAGTAAGCTGAGTTTTTGAGACCGACATTGTAGTAATGAATGAGAAGTCATGTCCTGTAGTGGCTGTGTCTAAGTCTTCTTTGGCTTGATCAAAGCAATCACTCAAACTCATGCTGAAGTCAGGTTACAAGGAATACTAATATCATCTGACTTGAGTCCAGAAGGATCAGGGATCAAGGCAGATGATCTCAGTCTCTTAAGAAGCGACATTTACGACTGGTCAAAAGTTCGTCTCTACGCAATCTTAGACTTCCCCCACAAGCCCAACGTCAATGCCTCAGCACACTCTGCTATCCGATCTGCTTCCCCACCGAGATAAATCTTGGTGAGATCGATGAGCTCCGTCATCCGTTCATAGTCATCCAGATCTATCATAGGTGCCCAATCATCTCCATCTTTCACTCCAGCATTGAAGCGAAAATACACGTCCTCCTTCCCATAGAATAACCCCATCATCAAATTGTGTGTCATCTCGCAGTCTGTCATGACCATGATCGATGCCTCGACAATTGATTTCGTGTAGGAAACAACATCAATGGGGTCTGAAGGTTGGGAGTCAATGGTGATGCGAGGTTGCATACCCGTTCCGATACTTATGAGGCAACCAATATGTCGTGCGATGCCAAAGACGGCATTGACTTCTCCCATCAGCCTGCATAAGAATGAGGGTTTGTATGGCGAGGTTTGGAAAGGAAGAACTCACAGGATCGACGGATTGTTGAACCGTATTCCTCCATCTACAAACTCGACATTATTTATCGTGATCGACGGTAGATATGTCGGAGCTGCAGACGTAGCTCGTGCAGCTTGCCATATACAACAACCAGAAAAGGGATCAGGAAACTTGTTTGGATATGTCCTGAAATGTTCAACTTTTTCACTTAAATTTTGTGAATGAGCGGACACAACAAATCTAGCACGACCCGGAAAATCAGCAGCATTCACGAGATGGACGGCCTTGGGATAAGACATACACTTTGCACTTGTTCGTAGGATCCGGATCCAGCATTGATGCGTTCTCATCACCAGTCTTTTCCTTGATGAGATTCTTCAGCCCTTCCTCGAAGTCATCTGCCTTATAGTACGCTCCAGTAGTGGAAAAATTCCAGGTTCTTTGAGCGAGTTTGGCTGAGAAGATGTCCGAGGCTAGCGATTCATATACTTCTATGCATTCTGATATGGTCATTTGCAATCGCCCAAGCATAATGGCAATCAATCTTTAGTCGATTTATCAGTTACCATAATCTCTCGACCCATCATGGAGAAAGATGTACCCTCCGGTACTCGTACCACATATCATGTCGAAGTATTCGCAAGGCTTGACATTGGGATTGTCCGGTGACAATTTTGCCATGATGGCCTGAAGAATGTACAACGAAGATATTCCACGGACTCCTCCACCATCTGTTACGTTAACGTTAAGCAACTGAAACAAGTATCAATAAAGAGCCTGGACATACCGAAAGATATCAACCTTAACGGTGGCTCCTGTGTCACTGCGAGCTCATCAGCACGGAGCGGCCCCATAGGAAGCATTTCGCGCACGAGCGAATACGCTGGGGGTGCTTCGCCCGGTGTTGCGGCATCCAGATATGTATCGAATGTCTTCGTGAGCGAAGTAATTTGCTCAGAGACAAGCCCAGTATACTCTTTCTGAGATCTGTAAGGGCTAAGACGACGACGAGGCACTGATCCTAATGAATGGTATTTCAGTCGATGTTCGAGGAGTTGGCTTAATGACGCACCATTCGTTTTTCTCTCAGGTACACGGAGAATCAGACGTGCTTCGGAGGCATGGTTTTCCCATTCTGGGAAGCGAGCACAGACCCGTACACCCAACGCGTTTCCGACCTTCGAAAACTAATCAAAGAAGGGAAAATTGTCCTGAAATTGGAAATTTACCTCGAGACTCGCAAAAATATCATGCTGACCTAGGAAAACGGGGCCAGCCTGCTTCGTGTCCTCTTTCTCGCCCAATTTGTTCTCATGGGACACCCACACAAGCGCTAAGCCATCTTTAACCTTGATTTGCGTTGCCTCGGGTGACTCGAGCACGACAAGATCGAACCAGCTCCAGCTGCCCGCCTCGGGGTACAGCACCCAGCCCTGATCATGCGATTTCGTTTCGATCTGGATGCTTACGACGTTCTTGACGATATATTCATCGAGAGCCTGCGGAAAGTTGTAAGGGTCGATAATGGATTGTGGTGAGGGGCCATACTGACCGGTGTGCGAAACCAAATCTTCGAGGCGACTTCACCGCTTATAGAGTAGACATCGCATTGCTTCGTCGAGGTGACGATATATTCATCCTTTTGAATGGTAAGAGACATCAGAGCGTGTGGGATCAAAGCGGTGTCGTACTTTCCCGATCCTTTATCTATCTTTAAGGTCGATTCGAAGAGACTCGGTTTCAAGTAGCCTTGCACATTCGTAACATGCACGTCTAAAAGAGTTAAGGTCCGTGTCAGACCCGTCATGAGA
This sequence comes from Termitomyces sp. T108, assembly GCA_017657275.1. NCBI lineage: Eukaryota > Fungi > Basidiomycota > Agaricomycetes > Agaricales > Lyophyllaceae > Termitomyces > Termitomyces sp. T108. The sequence continues at coordinate 22,537 of JAGGAU010000086.1, read as the reverse complement.
AAAGAATCAACAATTATTCATGCTGGCAACCAATTGGAGCAGGCAGAACGCATTGTCGCTGTCGTACACCCTTCCGAGTCGTTGTCTCATTGTGACCAAATATATAGGGTCCTCGTAGAACCTGTAGATGTTCCATCTTGTAATGCGCAGTGTTGTATGGGACGGGAGTATAGGACTCTGAGGAGGATATCCTTCAGCGGATAAAGGGACGGACCCAAGAGTAACGAAATTCAACGAGGGTCAACGTGTAAAGCGATCCGTACTTGTTTCGAGATTGAGAACGCCGAGGACGACCAAAAAATTTCAGCCCATCAAGCAGCCTTCGTGATCTCTAAACTCTAGTCCTTTTTTCTTTAAAATTTCCAGCCCCCTTGTCAACATGGAATGATGTTTCTGAGCTAGATCCTTCACGTTTCCTGCGTCAATGAATTGTATGCAGGCCAGCGACGAGGTACACTTCATATCCTCGAGCTTACGGAAGAGCAAACCATACATCTTCGAAGAGGCCTGGATCGAGGTATTCTGTAAACCAAGAGTACGAAGCTTTGATGGAAGCTTAAGCTCAAAGTCGTTCGTTAGAAGTATAATAGAGTCCCACTCGGACACAGAGATATTGAGACGAACGAGGTTGGGGCAAAAGTGAAATAACGAAGGTGTTGTTGCTAAGGAGTCATAGGTTGATATATTGAGCTGTATGACCTCCAACTTCATCCCGTTGACTTTGAAAAAGAGTTCCCACTCGTTAGGAAAGACTGGATGAGCGTGGACGTCGAAAGCAAGATGACGAAGGGATGGGAAGTGTCCGAACAATGGATGATCAACCGCCTGAAGTAATTCAAGAGATGGTAGCACAGCAGGCAACACTACAAATTCATGCGACCAGAAGCGTCGGGAGGGCAATTGAATGAACCTAATGTGGGCGGCTTTCTCGAGGAACTCCTGCCATACATCGGGTATAGGTGGAGGAACGTTACCTCCCAAGAAAACAGCTTGCAATGTGGATCCACATGTGTTCGCAAGATTCCGTATAATGGGCGATGAAGAACTTTGATGACGTTTAAAATTTATGATACTGAGCGATGGAAGACATTGAACGATTTCTGATATGAGAGATATAATCTCGTCATCTTGCTTATACCAGTTATCCCGAATAGCAATATCGAGCCGCTTCGTCCATCGGCCTGAAGCATGACTGATTATATCCGGATTTTCGAAATCATGGTCTCGGACCAAGGCATCGCGAAGAAGGTGCAGGGACTTGGTTCGACCAAGATATAGACTCTCGTATAGGTATCGAGATGCCCAAACGTTCCATTCCTTGCAAACTCGGACCACATAACGTTTTGTCACCTGTAGCCAATATCAGCTATTTGTATCAGTATCGATTAGTTTACATACTAATGATTCCCTGAAGGTTCTCTTCCGCCAGCGCGCAGAAGTAAGAGAGAAGTCCGTCACAGAACTCGAACCAAGTGGATTCCAATCGCCTGCAGAGCAAGCTTCTTCAAGGATGTCTAACCAGATCTCCGTTGGGAGTGGTGGGAGGTTTACATGCGGTCGGGGTGCCCTGCGCGTGGTGTCCATTAGTCTCGTACTCTGTCAAGTGTGATGCATTGATGCCAAAACAAGCTACGTCAACTGTCAGACTTGGTATAAACTAACGGCAATGATTGTCGAGAAACAAAATCAAAATTAATTTTCCGGATTTAGTCATCATCACAGCCACGAGTACCAGAAGTTTATTCAATGTTCATTCCATCACCGTCGACGTCAAAAGGCACTTTGGTTACAATATCGTTCATGGATAGTTTATTGCCTCGTGTTAGATAGTAAGGCATTGCCCACTACAATGAGGCTTTGATAAAGACAACCTGATCGCCGTCTCAGGGTTCTCTTTTGTGACCCCTTCCAACAAGGCAGCTGGAGCCGCCTACACAGCACTCTGACTCGCTGTGTACTATCTTTTCCACCTGTTTGACGACTTTCGAAAGACGACTGCATTCACGACCCATTTATGACAACCTGATTATGCAGCATTCAGCGAAAAGGGGAGCCCCAGCACCGCTGAGATTCTACAACAGAGAATGGACACGACGTCGATCAGTACGTATTTCTCACTGTCCGCCAGTGCCTAGTCGCTGTAAGGTTCATCCCTGTTAACCTAACCAGCATCTACCCAAGTCGGTTTCTCTTCCAATTTTCAAGTTACTTCCTACAAATCGAGCAATCTTCACCTGTCTCCAATGTGGCTTTATCAACACATTCGTGCCGTTGTGTCTGTGGTGTTCTTGGACTTGCGAGAGAGTTCGACGTGAATTTGAAAGATTGACACCCCGCGCTCGCAGAGCAAGCACGCCCCCAAAGATAGTTCGGACACTCGATCAACAAGGCGTGTCTAACGTCTTATCAGAGTCATTAAAATACCGAGCTATCTGCTCTAACAAATGCAGCAATCATTCAACTGATGATCCGACCTTGCTACGCGCATCACAGGAACAAGACCATTGTCTTAGCACCAGGCCATTGTCCCAAATGAAGTCCCATGTTCTCAGAGACCACTGGGCTAAGCCCTTGATCAGGACTTCGAAAACAACTGTTACTGATCTTGATGTTGCCAACGCAACTTCTTGCGGCATCCTCATAAGCCATTCTTACACACCTATTTCCAAGCGCTGCTCTTCACAGGACTTAGATGCACTCTTTGAGAAGTCGCAGCGACCCTTCTGGCCTGGAAATAGTCTCTCTAAGAGCGTCACCTCGAGTGTCGATTCTCCACCCTCCTTTCCCAAGCTCCGTCGTTCTCTTTCTACAGGCGTAGATCGCCGTGCGCCCATACATCTCATGAAGACCATTTCTACCAAGTCTCTTGGATCACCCCGTATTCTAATAGATTTTGAAACGCTCCACGAATTTCATGTGCCTCTTAAAACAACTACCGACAATTCCGACAACTCACCGGTGATGCAAGCTCCTCCCATGCCCAAGACCCTTCGACGCAAGAAGCGTTTCCCTCTCTATCAGCAATCTATTCTTCGCCCAGACTTGACCACAAGCAGTACCCTCAGCACGAGCTCACTCACATCTGAGCAACATAGCATCTGTGCTGCACAGGATGATCTTCCTAATTTGGGGTATGACACAAGATCACAGATCAAGGCTCATACGCACTGGCGCTCACAACAAACTAACTTTAGCCGACCCGGACGTCCAAGTCGGCCACTGTATACCGCTATTCGTCCTAATATGTCCTCCATCAAATCCACTAATTGCACCTCACCACATTGTCATACGTCTCAGAATTCACATCCTCCCCCGTCTTGTATCTCTTCCAACACCATCAGGGCTCCTTCTCCAGGTATAACGTCTGTTCTTTTATTGACATCAGCGCTTGATAATGACGGCATCAGTATCGTTCCCCTCAATTATGAATCACGCCCATTATCCCGCCATAGCTATGGATCAGCGCTTTCATCTGCCTTTGGTTTGACGTCCCAACGACGTGATATCACTGGGTTTTCACTCAGTGGGGAGACAGAGTTGAGGATGGCGTTGGCAGAATCGGGAGGTGGACAAAGTTATAATCATGCATTCAGATTCAAGGATATGAGGAAGAGACGCGATATCTTCAGCGCGATGAAAAAGGTACGAGAGCTGAAGGAGGGTTTTAAGGACCTCGTTCTGAGACATCGTCATCGTTGATTATTGCGTGAACGGCGGGGAAGTGTTCTTTTCCGTTATGTATGCCTATTCGTATGCAAAATGAATTTTTACTTTCCAACCAGCTTTATGTCACTCCTAAGCTCATGCCGTTGACCTTGTGATCAAGAGTCTGCATGTAGAAGGGTACGAATGATCTCAAACGACATTAACAATATCAATTCTGTTTGTCTCACACGGGAACTAGCAAGGTGGTCAAGTGGAAATAGTTTTGGCAAACGGATGGGATGCTATGTATACTACCTATATACACGATCATTGACAAGTGACGGGTCAGATAACTAGTGATGTCAAGCATTGTGACTGCTCATGGACGGCAAATGAAATTCCAACAGCAGGCACAGACCAGTACACCCAGCACGTTATCTGACTTTCAAATTCACAACCAATTAAACAGGAACAATGGTCTTTAGATTGAGAACTGTAGAGTAACTGATACATTATAATACAGAAAAGTAATTTATGCAACGAAAACATATGTAAGGTACGTAGCTTACCCTCAGCGACTCTACAGAATGTAGCGAGGTTTGAGCTAAGGGTGGGTTTTGTGGATATGGACGATTATATGTCTAAAAATTAAGGTTTAGCAAAGACTGGCACAGTGGCGGCAGCCCAAATTAGGATAACTAAGACACAAAAGGAAATTACTTTTCGTGCTGTTCTCGTCGTGACCCGAAAAGATATGCGCAACACGTTGTCTAGGTCAAGCGGCTTGGGGTCACGTTATCTTCGCGCGTCAAATTTTGTGGATCATACTGTACACGGCTCATCTCCAACACTTAAGAGGACATTTACATCATTGCTAAGCCGTCTTTGACATGATTCGCGTTGCCTCAGGTTATTCGAGCACGACAGGGTTGAACCACCCACAGCTGCCCACATTGCACCAGTATTGAACTCCTCAACTCTAAATCACGCCCATTATCCTGCCAAAGGCTCAGCACTTCCATTTACCGGTACTACTCGGTCGTCACACAGTTGGATGACAGAGTTGAGGATTGCATTGGCGTAGTTAGGAGGTGGACGAAGTCATAATGCGTTCAAGAACATAGGGACGAGACGTGGATACGTGACGAAAAAGGTGCGAGAGTTAAAGCAGGGTCCTGAGGAGTTGTAACCGCTGATTATCGCGTAAACGGCAGGAAGTACTTTTTCCCTTTATGTACACCAATCGGTATGTACGAAGATGGGTTTGTGTACTCTTCCAACTAACTTTATATCATCACTCGTAAGTTCCCGCGGCTGTCATCAAGGGTCTGCTGATCAACGAAAACAAACGTTTTCGGAAGATCCCGATAATTGCTATACATGTTCACTTGTCGTCTTTCGTTTGTCCTGATTATAAGTATATATAATCATCAAAAGTCCTTCAATCTGCGCTCATTCACTTGTACAATTTACATCTGTCAACGGTCTGACATATGACAGCTCTCCTCGGCCTTGCCTCGGTCGCAATTTCCAATCACCCATCCATAAGTAGCTCTTACAATGGATTTATATATCACATCGAATTCGAATCTGCAAGTTCGACACCCCCTTGCGACACTCACTGGCAGCGAACCTTCCTCTTCGTTATCATCCACCCATATAGGCTGACGATATGTCAGACGAATTAGTTGGTACTGCACGGGACGTGTAAGCGGCCTGATTCATGACTAGCTGTATCGTAGTGAGATTCATTGTTTGAATTAGATATGTTTCAAACCTTCTAAATTTCTTCGCAATTTGTGCGTCGCTCAATCGACATGTTGTCAGTGAGGTTGACCTGATTTTTTTTTGTTTAGCGTTCTTTTATTACGATCACTTGATAACATTTGGTTAGTTGCCTCGTTTGTGAGGATTCGCATATTTCCACATCTGTATCCGGATAGGCAATGAAGTCAGCTACTTGTGGCTACGTCCAAAGACGCAAAGTACTTTTTGGTTCTTTTTCAACCGTTATTTTGCGTTCCTTGGCAACCTTATTGTGCTTGTGTTTGAGCAAACGAACCTTCCGCCTGACGCACGTTTCTTTCCATGTTTTCTGTTGCTATTCGCCTGATTCATTGACAGAGGTGAGTCACAGATATCGCACATCTGATTAGTTTAAAACATTCTCCCACTAGTTGCCACCATTTTTATCTATTTCGCCAACTATTGTTGGTGTTTACTCAAATGCTAGTCTGTAGTATGCAAGCCCTTGTCCTCACTTATCTTCCAGTATTTGATGGCGCCCGCAGTCCTCCTTACTCTACGGATCTATGCGCTCTACGATTGTTCTTTTCGGATTCTGGCATACATGATTGGCAGTGGCATGGTGCTGACTGCCGTCGCATGCGTATGTTGTCGCTTTCCTCATTCATCCAGAGTCTGTGATGAATGTGCTCGCTGTCAGTGGTCTCTCTTTGGACAAAAAGGCGCCCCAGTCCCGGACTTCGCTGGTTGTCATAATGGGCTTTCACGTATCACGTACGTCCAACTGCTCAAATACGTCAAGCTCTACTTGTCTGAAGCTTCACACTGGCAGGGCTATTCGTGCGTTACTGCTCATATTTTTGAGAACCATTTCCGATGACTACGGAGATAGATCTCGCTAGTGCTTGGGAAGCACTGTTTGTCTACGACTCCATTCTGTTCGGCCTTACGTTGCTGAAAACATGGAAGAATAGTGGTGCTTTCGATTTCAACGGGTCCCATAATTCCCTGATATACCTTTTTCTCAGAGACGGTGAGCTGGTTATGCCTGAGATCTTCGTGCCCCACTATCTGACTACAGTGACTAGGCGCAGTATACTTTGCGTAAGCGGTTCAGGCCAAGACCGCCAAGCCAGAAATAAACCTTGCTTTCTTCTAGTGTCATGGCACTCGCCAACCTGGCAAATATTCTGACGTTCTACGTAAGGTCCAGCTCAATACTTCTTCACCTTTCGCTCATGATATCTCTAGTTTTGTGGTGTATGTCCATTCGTCGACACCAAACATTATTCACACTCACAATCAACGACTGACATCCATGTTGCAGACATATATGAGAGGAGGATTATCTACCTTCGCAAGCAGGTCTGTACCCTTTTCCAGCTCTATCACCTCAATCCAATTTTTTTTTCAGCATATCAGTCGCAATGATATCGCGTCTTATGCTCAACCTTCATGAAAACGCCAACGCTGGAATCTACTCAACCTCAACACACATCTTTAGCACAGACATGGAATGCTATGTGCCGCCTATAGAGGTCGAGCTAGATACCATCATGGCAAGCAATACCCACTCCACCACCTTCCCACCTGTGGGGAGATTTGAATCTCAGACTTGATGAAGACGACACTATTGTATAACCATGTGAGATCATCGCAAAATTATCTTGATATCATACCTTTTTAAACTATTGTTGCGTATTCGTATCGCACGCGGACCGCGCCGGGTAATCACAATTAACCAACCAACCATCGATATAATTATGTAAATAGGAAATCAAAGGAAAAATGTCGTGCTTCCCAACTAGAGCGGTCCTTCTTCCAGCATTTTGTCATTGCCGCGGAGGATAGGTGTTCCTCTACTTACAATTTGTATCTAGTGGCATCAGTTTTTATCTTGCGGTTCTGACTCGGATCCATGTAAATGCGTTGTGCTGATAGGAATTCACGCTACTGCTTCAAGCGTCTCTGAACTCCTCTTGGACTGGACATCAAAGGCTAAGGCATTTACCTGTACGAGGATCATGTGTTGCACTCTTCATACATACTTCCCCTTGTCTTCGACATATATTAATTGTTGTGCAGAGTCTGTTAAATCCCACTGTGCATCGTCCAGCACAGAAGTCATGAATCCTCTTACACTTCACAGCCCTTGGGGATGGACAGACATGTCACTACACAGAGTGATGGTCGACTTTTTCAACTTGACGAAACAGATCCCAAAGTGAGCAGATTGATCATAGATACACTCGATCAGCCTTGAGAAGAGAGATCGCGATTACAAGAACTGGCATGATTGATGTGTAACAATGAAAAGTGGCATCTACTTTCGCTGCTCAAATTCACATCTTAGACTTTTCTCTACCTGGAAGGAAAGCCGAGGATAAGGGGAACAATAAATCTCGACGGAAAGACACTGTGACTTTCAAAGCGAACTCCACTTCTGCGCTCTGTCAGTCTTCAGGAAGACGTCATGGAGCGGGTTCAAAGGACTCAAAATATATAACTCCTACCGATACGCCTCAAATCCAACGCATCGCTTGAGAAATCATCCAGGATCGCAACGACTTCTGAGTTCGAAGATCAGGGGCGCCATGATCGGGGCAAACAGACTTAACCCAGCCCCAAACTCAAAGTAGCCCGACAATTGCGGGACAAAGGAGTCAACGTAAATACATTGTGATTCCGCAAAAGACTTGCAGCCACGCACCGAGGTCTGAGGCCTGAGGCTTCAGTACTTCCTCAGTGCGTGGCTGGATATCACGTGATGGCTCAAAAGTGATGACCCGCTCTATCGGTCAACAAAGTTGGTGGAAGTAGAGAACATTCTCAGATTTGATTTACTATGATATCGAATCTCCTCATGTCAGAATCAAGTATCAATGAACCCCACAAATCACAAGACGATTTCTCCGTCAAGAATGAATGGATTTAAGGCGGCAAGGAGGCCAAAAAAGTGTAAGTCCTATGAACTAAGGTCGCAGTACAAAGTTGATACGGAAAGAAAGCCAGTACTTCGATCACTCACAAGATATCGAGCATAAATTATTCGATGATTATTCTAGATCTGAATAAATATTGAACATCGCTCTATGATGACCTTGTCAAACGCAAGATTGAGAACCGCTTTTTGATCTTAGTAGCTATACTAGCTACTTTCGTCTCTTCCAAAGCAGCCGACGACGAAGCAAGCGAGAACTTCGATGACGAATTTGACAGAACAGCTTCCCGATTATGTATTCCCTTGTCACTAGCATTGACCCCAATTCGAGATGATATTGCCTCTGGAATCGAGAATAAGCTCCCTAAGTTGCGGCAAGAATGAGACATTCCTAGACGTGTATTTTTGCGTTCCGAATGCTTCGGCGATGACGGAACTTGAAGGTAAGAAGAGGGTGGCAGAGGTGCAAATTTCTGTGGCTGACTTGGTAGGGGATCGGGATCTGGACGGTGCTTTAGAGGATTTGAGAAGTTGATATCGATATCGTGATCGAAGCGTGCGAAGAGGTCAAGTGCGTAGTCAGGCAACGGTGCGTCAATGTCCTTGGGGTCGTAATGTTCTTTTGACAAATGTGTATCGAGAAGGATCGTCGCCGTGCCATTCTCGTCTTCAGTGTCGGTCTTTGCATACAGGTGAATTGTTCGAGATGTTGGGGGCATAGGGGCAGTAGAAGGGGGTGATAATGAACATGACTTGGTCGTAAAGATGGAAGGGAAAGAGGACGCGGTTTCACTAGATGCTGAGACTCCCTCATCCAAAACATCCTCAGATACTAGTTCGAGTGGAGGTGGTGGAACATGAATAGGTGCGACCGCGACGAGGTTTGAGATTTTACGTGATCGACGAGTCCAACTGTCTAATGACAGTGGTCTCAATGGTTGGAAGGATGTACGAGAGACAGCAAAGGTTGTCCGTAAACACATCGGAGATACCTTATCCATAGTCCTTCGCTTGTGGAGGCGCTCCACGAGGATAGAATCGGTTTTGTGGATACGAACTGAGGATCGCTTATTAGATTCGTCTAGGAATCTAATTAGGTTTCGGCGACGCCTCTCCTCCTGGTCTGTTCTAGTACTCCTGTCAGACATGTTGCTTTGGGTCGGACCATCGCTCAAAAGTGTGAGCTGCTGCTGTACAGCCTTTGCCTCTTCGACGACGGCATCCTGTCGATGTTCCTGTATCCATCGTTCTCGTTGAAGCGACTCGTAAGTCGCTGGATCCATATCTCTGTCGACCAAAAGTCCTCGTAATTTCTCTGCACGTTCGTGTGCATCTCGTGCATGGGCACCCAGTATCGAGGTCACCTCTTTCAAGGCTCGTATTTGCAGATCTACCGGCGACGTCTCGGACTGACACTTCTCAAACTGCCTCACAAGACCCTCTTCTGCTGCAGAATAGCGTTGCCTTCTTCGCTGGTTGACGGTAGGACTAGGTGGAGCCACATCTTGGGTTGTGTCTCTTGTCGGGGTCGAGACTTCAACAACTTTGAGACGGGCTTCGTACAATCTGAATGACATCTGAGACTCTTCAAGTAAAACGGAATTCAACTTTGCACATACCTTGTGGGTTCGGGGTACATAGTTGTCGAGTTTCTGTGTTCCTTAGCAAGAAGATCAGCTCGAATTGAAGGTTTTTAATGTGTCAAAAGTCCGCTTTCACGAACCTGAAGACCCACCGATTTTCTCGCAGAAAAGTCGATACTCGGAGTTAAACTTGTAATTTCTCGAAAAGCCGATGGTGATACGTTTCTGGACTTGCTCCTTCTTGAAGAGACGCTTTTCATGGTATATAAGAGATTGCCGTGGTAGGCTTTAGCCGTCATACTACCAAAAAGGATTTCGAACTTGAACCGCAGTTTTGATCGGAACGAATCTCCGGATCTGGATCCCTGCCAAACAATTCTTTCATCCAAACCACCGACACTGTCCGGTAACGACTATATATCAGAGCTTCAGCTTACTAGGCATAATACATAATGTGTCGCTTTGTTATTTGGCGTGACCAGTGTCTCTACAGTCAGCCAACTACAAATAATTCTCGTATGTGACCGGGAACTCTCAGGCCTCAGATACAGTACTTGATACATACTATGATGGGATCAGGATCAAATCATTGATTCGGACAGCATGCTAAGTATATGCAGAGGCCTTCTACCCCCCATGCTAACGTCGTCGTCCGATCCTAGGTATATGAATACCCGATGAGCTTACTATCTTGGATTTTGGTCGTGTCGCTTATGCCCGGGTGATGCTCACAGAAGACGGTCTTGCAGTTTTGCGTAAGAAGAGAAGAGTCGAACGTATATTAGGTGAAGCGGGAAGTGGGAGTCCGCAGAAAGGAACCACCGAATGGATGAGGAACGCGTTTTATGTCGCGTCACACGCCGCGTCTACCTTCTTCTTGAACCACCTTCATACTGTATTGAACTTCGTCGTATTTTCGCACATGTTGAACACGTGAAATTGTCCCTACAAAAGGCCGCGTATTCTCTTACATGGACAATGGCACATTAATTACGTCATCGTCAGGAGTCTGCTTTGATTATCCAGCCTCAAATACATTTGATTTAAGCATTCGTTGACATTTTGTTACACCGTTCCACATTCTACAAAATATATCTATAATTCTTCCGAAGTCCAACCTTAGGTTTACGACTTATCCGATGAAAGCTCGACTCACACGTTGTTTCTTAGTAGTAGCGAAACAATGTAAGGTGAATGTCTTTTCCACATTGTAACCTCTTTGACGTTGCTTTTCTAGCTTTGAACAATTGCATATACTTCCTGGCCTGTTTGAATCAAATGGAAGAAACAATGAAACAACGAACGATGCAAGGCCAGATTGACTGGTGCGATCTACAATCAAAGCGTTTCTTAGGGTTTGCCAAAGATGCTGGTCTTGACATTTATATGCAAAGAGCTTCAACCCATCCGTCCTATCAGATTGAACGTTTTACACGCCTTCCTAAATTGTGGTATTCTTGAGATGTTCTTTCTCTGCTCTGCCCACGAGGATTTGTACACAAATCACTTCTTCCAACTTGCTGCAACTGCTGCTCCACTTCTTTACGACGATGAATCAGCGAACACCGATATATTCGACAATCCTTTCATCCCGACCCATCCAATCGCATATGTCCCTGACGATTTCCCCTTGAGCATGTCTTCAGAGGGGTTCAGAATAACAGCCAGGATGGATCCTGCTGTTTGGCGGGTACCTCCAGAGGAGGAGCCAAAATTTGTTTGTCCAGAAGATCTTGTTGCGCCTCTAAAGGATTCGCCTCGGACGTCCTCCGTCAATCGTCCACCTTTTCGCCGACCGACATTAGACGAATTTATGTCTAGCATGGAATATTATCGAAACACTCCCGAGACAATTTTTACTGCGCGGAAAAACGGTCAGGGTATTCATCCCAAGCCTTAAAAAACCGGTGATGCAAAACTTACAAAGACAAATACAGAGAAGCGTTCGTACACATGTCCATTCCCTGACTGTTCGCATGCTTGCAGCAGCAGAAACGATTTGGAACGTCACTTGTCGTGCAGGGAACACAAGGAACCTTCTGTTCCCTGCCCGAAACGATGCGGAGCGATGTACACGAGGAAGGATTCTGCGAAAAGGCATGGCAAGTTCTGCAGTTATGGCATCGTGAATGGCAATTAAAATGTAATCGTTCATGGACTCGTCTTACTAGAGTCAAAGGTCATCGAAAAATCATCATGACAACTTAAGAGTTATAAGTGGTAAATCGTATATATAGTCGTTGTACAGTCATCCTATCATACATATCAAATCAGTATATCACAGAAGAGCCAACTCAGTCAAGTCAGAAACTGGTGCCAAAACGCGGCTTCGGAAGGTTGGCAGCCTCCACATTAGCTTTAACCTCGTCCAGATGATTCATAAACTGCGCTTTCAAATTGTCCCACATCTTGGGTTCGTGCTCTGTTACGAACACATCAGTCAAGTGATCGACCGAGTTCTCTGAGAGACCGACCATGCAGCTTTCCAGAGCGATGCATTGCATAATCAGTCATCATCATCATCATGCTTGATTCAAACATAAACACTGGAAATTAATAGACTTAGCCTTTTCCTTTTCGGAACGAAAAAAAAAAATCGTACTAATGGTTCCTTCCTGAACTCTCATCGGTGCGAGATCTGACTCAGTTGCCTTCTTGAACTCGTCATAGGACACTATAAGCATAAGTTAGAGCAGGATATAAAAAAGACTTATCCATAAACCAACCTCCATGAGGGCAAAAACCAGTTTCATAGCTTGCGCCACCTTTAATGACAAGAAATCAATAATACTTGAAATCTGACATGAGAATCGCCGCATACCGGGTTGGAATGCGTCACTTCTTCCTCCGTATTCTCCATACAAAAGTCCTATGAACTCTGTTGCAGCGTTACGATGATAATACTGGATAATGTGGGAGCGTTCGCTGTAAGTACCCAAGGCATAAATAAAACCAGTAACGTACGGGTGGACGGAACGTATTGCTTGCAACGTCCCAACGGGGACTAAATATTAAAAAATCTGCAAGAGGTACATTTGGAGCTTTGGATGGCGCTGTGAGGACGCAGAAGATGGATGGATCGATGTGATCTTTGGAGATACTTCCGACAGACACAAATTTCTCCATAGCATATTTGTATGGGACATAACTGGCGGTGAGATATAACACATGATAAAAAGGGTCCTAATTGAATGCTTAGCTTACTTTCCATGCCATGCGACAACATCAAATGGGGTATGCTCCTGATAGCAATTGAAAAGTTTGCCACACAGCCTGAAATACGTGAGAGAGACTCCTCAGGAGATGCGACCGGACACACTTGTAAACAACTAGCAGAGGTTAGAGCTGTCAGCATACATAATGGAGGACATACTGTTCCATGGACTCTGATCAACATCAAAATGAGCGAGTGGATGTTCAAAGTCACGCGCGTTAGCAAGACCATTTGCACCCAGAGGTCCAAGCTCGGGGAGTACGTAGTGAGAACCGAAAATCTCTTGAATGTCTATGCCAGTGGGGTCAAACATGTGTAATGTAAAAGACATAAAAGAAATTCACATCCTCGGGAGGGGCCATCAGGCAACATTATCTATTCACATTATAAAAAGATTGATTAGAGGTCATTTATAGAACCATGTACTGACCTTAAACTTGAGGCCGCGTTGGATAACGACAAGCTCTCCAGGACGGACCATAAGTCTAACAGACAAAAGATAAGAAGCACTCGATTAAGACATGCGTCCGAAAAAAACATACTTTCCAAACTCTGTCTGTATATCCAGCCTCCCCAATTGTGGAAGGATGAGGAAATCACCGTCGTTGTTGCAGAAAGCTTTGTTTTGCATCGATGCGTTGGCAAGGTACATATGAATTGCAAGGCCTTCCCTGAGTGTAGGATCGCCATTCCCAGCAAGGGTTTTCAGACCATCGATAAAATCGACTGAGTTGGGAGCTTTAGGAATGTCGAAGGGACGCCAAGCAAGTTGTGTAGGACTGGCATGTACCTTTGGATTGAGCGGGAGGAAGTTGGATTCGAGCTTAATTCAAGACGAGAATGCGTTCATCGTATTTGGAAGTATGGACAGAGAGGTACATACATCAGGGTTCTCCGGGAGCTTGGTAAATCCTTGGTGAGCAACAGAGGGCCGAATACGATACAACCACCTCAATACGTTCAATGAATTGGATGAACAATGAGTATCCAAGAGTAAACTCGTACGAGTGGAGGCGTTGAGCACGAGGCGAGACAAAAGGGGAACCAGTCAGCTACACGTCATATTCAGGTTTCCCGGTACTGGCATACGATGTACAGCTACAGGTACACACCTGCTCTGCATAAAGATCGTACTTGCATTTCTGAGGACTATTTTGGTCCGGTGGAAGTGTGTCTGGCCTTGCTTTGGGTCAACGAAAAACGCAACAAAAGAAGAATATAAGGGCGTACAAAGCTTCGCTTGCGAAGGAATTCCCAAAACCTACTTGGTAAGTATAAGGATCTTGTTTCGTAGGCTTTGTAGAAAACGAAGTCAAAGCAGTCGCATGTGTCATGTTTGTAGCGTTCATTTAGGTAGATGGGGTTTAAATTCCGGCTTCAAGCTTGAGCGAATAGCCGTCTTTTCATCGATCCAGGAGAGAATTGTCATCCCCCAAAAGGAGCTTGAATTGGAATCCAGGAGGCTTCGTGGAAGCAGAAGTTTCGCACTTTCACACCAATGGCAGCAACTATATTGCGGTGAGAAAAAGAAAAGATACCATACGAAGCTGCAAAGAAGCACAGGAAAGAAACAAGAAAGATCCCGGGAAGCTCGCAATCATAAGGAGTTGGACGTGAGAACTAGGACGGATGACCTTCTCATCGAGCAGATAAACGAGACATTGTTCATCCCTCGTCCTTCCTTCCCAACCAATACAAGTAGGCACTTTGATTTTCCATACACACTATAACAACGGCGTAGAATAACCATAGAGTTATGCAAAGCTTGGAATGTCATATAATCGTTCATGAATCTGCCAGGTCCGAGTAAACACATATTGCCAGGCTGTGATCCAAATTCTTTTTGGGAATCTGATCATCACGACCTTCATGAGTCAGAAGTCGTTCGGCCCGTCATCAAGGTCGTGATGATCAAATATTTCGCCAAAACTTTGGTTCGCCATAAGATGAAACTGACAGTCTCCTTGAGGAGGAGCCAAATCAGTCAAACTCGGATGCACAATAACACAAAGTTTGATGTGATACTACAGAAAGCTGAAAATCATAATTGATCCCAAGCTAGACAGAGTCACAAAAGTATACCAATCTTTTGATGATCTATCTATCAGCTTAGGACAGGATTGCGAAGGAAGAATTAAAATGGCAGCAGTGAGGTGCTTTTGCAAGGAAAAATGGTTTGAAACTTGTCGTTTACAATAAGTACAGTGATCGAGAGGTAAATGCTTATCACTGCACACTTAAGACAGACATGGTCACTGTATTGGATCAAGTATATCTCTAAAACAGAACTGCGGCCTTCGTAGAACCGGCGCTACGGTGAGGCGTAAAATTTATGATCTACTTTACATCGTCATGAACAAGAACATCCGAAGTTCGGCGTCCCGAGTTGGATGTCGTGGAACTAAACCACTGTAACGGCTTCTTGCATGCATTAAGTAGGGGCGAGTGAAGTCGTTTCAACTTACAAAGATCGCGCGACACTGGTGACAGACCTGCAGTCAAGAGAGAAGAGTCGCCCATGGCCACAGTCTTGCAGCTGAGTCTGGGCGAAATATGCTCTGGAATGTCATACAAATGGCACTTGGGATGTCGGTGTGTCTTCAAGAATCGTCTCGCGCCCGCAATGATACCTGTTCCCACAAGAGGGATAGAAAACGAGTCTTGAGAATAGCACTTGGGTCCCTTTACATTTTCGTGCCGTGGCGAGGGAAAATCGATCGAAACCAGTCGTTTGTTGTCCTCTCTTAGAGGATGTGGGCGACAAAGCACAGACGGTAGTCCTAGTCCGAGTCCAATGCCGCTCGCAGCCTTCCCTGTTTCCGAAATGCTCGGCAAAACAAAGGAGCTTGACATGTCAAGAGCTTCACTATTGCTGGTCGCCATGTTTATTTCACCACATACGACGTTTTCTTCACACGAGGGAGGATTGATGCAGGTCGAACCAGGGCATTCAAAAATCTCCGAAAGCGACATACTCTTCTCCATGTCACGCCGAGGTCGATGCAGCTTAAAACCAGAATGATGGATAGGACTTGGAAGAAGGATGGGAGATGGACAATCTAAAACAATAACGGGTAGAAGTTTAGGCTTTGAAGGACAGACAGGGGACGTATTGATACAAGACTCGAACTGTGTTTTCAAATATCGTAAGTGGAGAAAAACACAAAGAGAACATAATATAGGAGCTGACTTCTTTAGGCAAAGCCGAGTGAGCTAATCGCAACCCACGACATCGAGGCTCGAAGCCGCCCTTCCGAGTTATCTTTTTGGTCGAAAATGACGGTATATCGCGATCTTCCCTTTCAGACTCATAACCGACATCGTGGCTGACGTCGAATAGGTCGATTGTTCGCTTCCACGAAGACTGACGAGGGGTAGCTTCACAGTCAGAGAGGGGCGCTTCACAAGATTTTGAAATCAAGCTTTCCCTCGAATAATCAATGGGCTCTTTGTCATCTAAAGTAGGCGATTGAGGCGGCGAAAAATCAGTCTGTGAACTTGAAGACGATGATACAGAGCTGAAGAGCGAGGTCGAGCAAGAAGAGCAAGAGTTTGAAATGTCCAGCATCTCGACAGTAAGGACTGATGAAGAAGGGAAGATACAAGAAGACATGTTCAGTAAAAGTAAAACAAAGAAAAAACTTGCAATGGAGAATTCGAGGGGGAGAACCTTGGAAGCTCCTATACATGATGTCACGTGCATGGTCCAAACGTTCAGCGTTCACCATCGCCACTTACTGTGTCGGAACCACTGGCGCCGCGTGGATACTAGCTGTGCATGTAGCCGGAGAAGATTCGAACTGGCTGTAAAATATTTCATAGCGCCTCCGTATTGCTACCCAGCCTCACCATGCTTTCATTGAAGATTTGCTTTGACTTGAAGGTCTGACCTGTCTGTGCGGGACCTATGAGGACTATCAGGATGAGTGCGATAAACGGCCATGAACAAATATATATTGATGACAGCAAGCACCTCAGCTCGAAAACCAGGCAGTTCTCTTAAATTTAAGTATTGTCTGACGTGACGTGATTAAAATTTGACGAAGACCTCGCATACACTAAACTAATGCCATTAAGGATAGACGAAAAAGGATCTAACGAGTATTACCTGCTACAGTATAGTATTATTAGGATCATGAGGTTGGCGAATTCCTCAGAAAAAGAATGTGCGACACTGACAGAAGAAATGACCAGATCCATAAAATGCAGAAGAATCAGATACAAACTGCTCAAAATTGAGCTATGTCGTCAAGAAACCCAGGCTCAAGCCATGCGGGAGGACGCAGCGCAAACTTGATGAGACCTACACCCCATTCCGATTGACTACCAGCGTATGAACTGCACTTTATGTTTCGCGGGCGCTTGAGATGTCGAGCAAGAGAAGAGCTGCGAACAAAGACTCTGAGACAGTCGGGGTGTGGACAGCGAAAGCGGCCAGGGAAATGGGTCTCGCGGTGTTTGAAGCACTCGAACCGAGTTTTGGAAATATGACGGCACCCGTTGATGCGGCATACGGCTTCGATATCGATCTTTTGACGCTTTATGTCATGTATCTAAGGAGACGAGTGAGGGTTGGTAGGCGTTGAATATACAAGTTAACCATACCAATGTTTGTGCTTTCCTCTTCTGTTTGGTCTTCAACACAGGACTATGGGGAAATGGCACAGAGAAAGGATCTATTTGAGTTGGCCCCTGTTGATATTGAACTGTTTGCTTCTTGACACGCCTCTTTCGTGGAACCTCACGGTACTCATTATGAGCCATGCGCGGTTGGTAATCACAATCCTTGTGATTGTCTTCGACAAAGTCCGTTTCGTTGGCCCCCCAAAGGTCGAAGCAGGAGGCTGGAACTTCCGGCTCCGGTGTCGGGCAGGAAAAAGTGAACGTGGAAGTAGGTGGCGTTGGAATCGATACAGATTCTGAGCTCATAGTTGAACCGGAATAAGTCGTAATAATTGAGGGACAAGGGGATGCAGCGAGGTGATCGGAATCGCAATTCATCTGTTCCCAGAGATCATCAATGAAGGCATCCGGCGAAAGATATGCGTCTTCAAAGATGGACTCCAGGGTAGTGAGAGGAAATGCAGGTCCTGAAGAGGGGGCCGCCAAAGGCTCATTAGTGACAGGTTCGACATCCTATGAATGTAAATTAGCCAGCGGTTGCGTTATGTCACAGGAAGAAACACACATTGGTCTCTGCCTTCTCCGAAAGCTCCTTGATCACAGCCAACTTTGAATCCATGAACTCATCGTAACATGGCTCATACTTGGTCATATCATCCTTGATTTCGAAAAATGAAGGACACGGAGATGGAATAGGGCTTGCAAGGTCGTGTTTAAGCGCGTCAAATTGCGCCTGTGTGAAAGCTTCAAATTGTGTCGGGACGGGCTCGTCAAATGTCGGCTGGAGCTTCGGACCGTGTACCCACGGGAAGGGAGTGGGTCCGAAAGGGTCAAAGAATGCGGAGGTCGAATCCATAGACGAGAGCATAGTCATTAAAGGATCGTTGTAGACGTCCAAAGTATTATTCTAGATTGAATGCTTTATTCTATAAGCTCATGATAAGCAGTAAAACATCTCTCACAATTATGTAGGAATTCATGTTGGCGCTAGGCCGCTCTGTTAAGTTAAGTAATTAGCAGCGAACGTGAGGGATATTAACTGAGGCGGTGGAATCACGACTGATCAACAGCGTGTAGAGGTAGTTAGTGAGCGGAATCTATGGTTACTCAAGCAGAAGTTCAAGCCTATAAATGAACCGGGACCGATGGAAAAGGTAGATTTTCTTTTTTTCAGACCATAATCATCTTTGGTTTCTTTGAGTCGAGTTCTTTGTCAATCAATCATTGGCTATAGACGCTCGTGGACGATGATGTACACGTGGTCGTTTCTTTGGTCGTACCTTTGTTTCATGTCCTGATCCGACGGGAAAATGAGCACGAGGCGAGGCGCGCGTTCAAAAAGTCTTGATAGGAATGACACAAAGAAAATAACCGAATTGCAAAGGGTCCGCTTTCACTTTGCATGAAACACGGAAAACAACTCATGTTATTCAAGCCTGCTACACTGTGCTTTTTACCAAGTTTTGTATGGTAAAAACTTTCCACTGAAAGATTGTCAGAATCGGAGGGGCATAGAATGAAGGCTGGCGCACTCAAAAGTGAGCACCACGCGGTCACCTTTCGGGTCGGGTTTCTTCATGACATTGACAGTACAATCGATCATCGACATGATACCATCTCCGAACTACAGTAAGTTAAGACCAGCCGGTAACAATTAGAGCGAAAAAAACACACACCTTCTCGTGTATGACGGCCTGTAGCAATTTCGTTCGTGAGATGCGGAATGAACACACCTTGAAAATTTACCTTAATTGCATGACCGTAGACGAGGACACCCTGCAAGTAGTCGGACTTAGAGCCTACAGGCAGCAAGGTACATAACACACCTCATATAATCGATAGATGACTGGATCTGTAGGAGGCATAGGTCCTAGACCACGATCAGGCCACCAATGGTCTCCGAGAGCAGCAGCGGAGGCTAAATGTGATATGCCCAAAATATGAGAAAGGCTCGACAACTCGTCGGAGGTTAACTTCGCCTAGTCAAAAGTCAACGCATGTAAAATATCCAGACCGACAAACACACCTGGCCATAGAATGCAGCTGCAACCCAAACTTCATCTTTGCCAAGGGCTGTCGCAATCTGATCGAAGGTTAAACCTAAGGAAGAACGTTAGAGAATTCCGCAGAATAAATTGAATATAGGACCGGACCTTTACGTGCTTTCGCCTCGAAAAACTTGCTACAGATCGGCGGAAGATGAGAGTATGGAGGAATGTTCGAGGCTATGGTCTGTTGAGGGCTGAGACACAAAATTTAGGAGAAGAGACTGTGCTGCAACGCACTGCAGATGTCTCATCCATGACGGAAACGGCAGAGAAGGAGATGAGGCAATAGGCCAAGACATACTTACTCTTAAGGTATAAAGAAGATAAGTCCATGTGACATACGACACCAACATGAGAAAGGACAGTAACAAAAGGGGAAGCCGTTTGTAGCCAGCTTAACTTTGGACAAGAGGATGTATGACATCCAAGTCAAGTTTACTATACTGAGTTTTCGAAAACGCAGTAAAACGCAATCGCAATTATGAGTCTTGTTTTCCTAAAGGTTTCCATACATCCTTCGTAGCATGCATAAGTTCGTAAAGCTGCCCGAGCTGTTCTGCAGACATCTAATTGACATCGTGAGCTTGTCGGATAAGACCGGTACGACCTTGGAGCACTCGCCTTCTCAAACACCGTAGGATCCAATTTCTTCCCAGCAAAATTCTTCCCGTTCCCATCCAGTGGGAGTTCGTCGAGATACACTTTCCACTGTGACAGGAACCCAATGATGTGCGCTGGATTAGTGACTTCTTTGTGCCGGCGAAATTCTGCAAAACACATATCAAATAAACATCGGATAGAAAGCAAACAATTGATTACCAGCTTTGACGTAATTATCTCCTAGACTACGCATCTCCCAAGGCAATGAGCGATGAGCTCGTAGGAGTCGACGATACAAACTGTCCATTGTGATTTCAGTAAAAGTGCGAATCGTAACACGAAAACTTACGGAATGGGAGGAAGGAGGGTCGCACTTGCCTCTCGCAAATTCAAAGGTTTCGTTGTCACTGATTGAGCGAGGCGGTTTAAAGAGTGGCGCATTGTCACGTATGTAGAAGAACTTGAATGCTTGACACGTGCACTTATTTGCCAACTATCACCCGGGCCGCCAGTAGCCGTGATGACAGTTATCAGTAAGCTTAAGGATGACATACGCTTCGACCATTGATTGACAAGAATGAGAGTTTGAATTGAGAAGCCCATTATCTTTACTCCCACCGGCAACAGTGCGACAATTTTACAGAATTTCAAAGTATCATTTGACAGGTAAAGACATACTCAGATGAGGCTTTGCAATTTCGACATGAAGCTCTCAAGCAACGGAGATAGGCAATCCCATTGCCCTCCTTCCAATCGGCGAAAGAATATCGTCCGCCTTCCCAACTCCAGTAAAGACAGCTTCGCCGGGCCCTTTGGGAAAATCTGGAGGGCATTCGCCTTTCAAGAATGCTTCCCTCTGTCGCTCGACGTATTTCTGGTTGAGTGGTGTAAGTGGAACAGCAGGAATGTACATGACTAAAATGATCAAGTCAGCTTCATCTGGGACCCAGATGCATCATCTTGGCATGAGAATGTACCTGAAGAATCTCCAGTCCCTGTGTGTTCATGTTCCACTGAATGAACGACATCACAATGCCAGAAGACGGTGTCTCCTGGATAGACTTTAGGTACCGATGTCATAGTTTTCTCAAGTTCGAGATGAGGATGCATTTCGGGCGTTGGCCGAGGACCATAATAACCGCCGTCCTTGGGATATATACCCGGGAATTCAGGACTCGAAATATCTGAGCAGGGTTACACAACATAAAAACAGTAGATTATTAAATCTAGTCCTTACCAAATTTCCAATTCTCTAAATCCAGGAAATCGGGAGAACCAGCAGAAGCCTTGGGTTGGAAAAATGGACGTAGAATAAGATACGAATTCGACAGGAGAACGTCGGGGTACACCCTGAGGGTCCCTTGCGTTGGTGCCGTCTCACTGTAAGTTCCGACCAAGATATTAGAAAACAGGAATCCACGTTCAAGGTATATTCGTACCTCATCGCCAGCCAGCCTTGGAAAGTTCTAAAGACACTCGCCTATGTCTGATATCACAGCAATCCATCTTCTATGGGGATAGAGTTACTTACCTGGTTAGGACGGTCATATCTTGAGGTAGAAGCATCGAGACGTCCTTTCAATTCGTATGGGTCATGTGAACGCCAATTACCAGACAAGATATCAGAGAAACACTCTCTAAAGGCGGGATCTTCCCACCGTTCAATAGTGCCACCTTCGGGCCGTTTCAGCTAGGTCAAGAAAGAGGACTGCGCATTCCCTCACCATCGACATGGGGAGGATGCAATGCCCAAGAGATACCTGGGCGCCTTATACGGAATCGATCGGCATATGTGAGAGGTATGGAAAGGTCGACTCCTTCCATTGGAGTATCGTTGGTCTTGGTATGGTAGAGGTTGTTAAGCCACGCAGAGGCTTTGAGCATATTGGGATGGGAACGTGCTTCCACTTGCGACTTCGTCCAGCTAGAACATGGAGCTGTAAGAATAAGACTTAAGAGTTCTCCAACGACGAACTAAAGCATGTAAAACTGCTTGTCGTCCTCAGGAATACCTAGAATTATTCAACACGTATCAGCTTCACGCTGGGTACCCTGGAGGATTAGGTGTACCAATCACATCAGGATTAGCCTTGACAAATTCTTCTAGCTGAGTCTTCCATCGGATTGCTTCCACGTC
>JAGGAU010000085.1:0-41889 GCA_017657275.1 Termitomyces sp. T108 | reverse complement strand
GGACTTAGTGAGCCCCGCGCCTGAGCCCCGGCCCTCCACACACTCGCGTCCGGGACTTACACCAAGCCCCAGAGCTCGTCCCCAGACCCCGGAGTTCCCCCTGTGGCCTTCTGGGCCTTCCCCGACTTCTCTATCGTCACCTTCGCCCCTTCAGTCCCGGTCCGTACCGCTGCGCCCGCCCTTTGAGTGTGCGTGTAGACTTTGTGCGCGCCAAGTAAGGATTCGCCCAGTGGTCTGAGCCCCCGAGGTCAGCGGAACCTGACACTATTGTATCATCATATCCTAATAGAATGAGTTGACCATGTGTATACTTGTGATGTGGTTTACCTGGAACAGCAGTTCCATCAGTCAACAATGTTATTTGACATCTTCTAAAAGGTCAACAATGAGTACTTGAAGCACCTTCAGTTATACAATACTCCTCCTGCAGTGCCTCAATGGGATGGATAGCAGAAGATGAATGAGGAGAAAATGTTCAAATACAATGAAGAGAGCATGGCTGGCATATTTTCTGAGGCTACTAGCCTCTACTACTACATTGGAATGAACCTAAATGTGGGTCAGTTCTGGAAGCATACACCAGTGCATGGTACAATGCCCACTCTTGGAGCTGCAACTAACATCACACTAACCAACTGTGTCATGATAGATCAGAAAGTCCAACAACCCCATCGAGGACAAAATCACAGCCTCTTCCCTCTACAACTAACATTGCAACTGGGGAGGGTGCAAAGACAATAGACATGAATAGAGCACTACTAGATACAAAAACATGCTAAACAGCCCTTATTCTTCTTATATAGTCTAGGTAACTTTGAGTTGTTAACTCAAGAAATGTTATTAACACTTCATGCATGTTACAGCACATTTTTCTTTTCATATTTATGTTAGTTTTATTCTTGCAATACATGGCATTATTGATGCCAAATTTGACATCTGTTGTTTGCACTGATAGTGCATCTAATAAAGTAGATAATCAATCCATTGTCCAAGTCATGCTACTCCATTGAGTATTAAGTCATTATGCCTTGAGTACTACTGAGGTAATTACACTTCTATTATCTGCCTTGAGTGCAGCAAGGCTGCACAGCTAGTGTCAGAAGTGAAGGGCAGCAGGACTAGCCTGCTACCAGACTATTGTTGTACAATCCAACAACTGGGTGTCTCAGAGTACTCATGCTCTTTACCAGAGTCTATCTAAACCATGCAATAGTATAAAAGGGGTATATGTACCCAATGGGTTACTTGTAACCTATCTACTGCATATGTAACACATAAAGTTGCTATATTTAGCTATTGCTGCATGGTCATAATGTGTAGCTATAGAGTACATAAGGTTAACATCTTGTATTCACAACATATCTAGTCTAATCCAATAATTTGATCTGATTCAGCTACTGCATGATACATGCAAGATTGTTCTATCCATAGCTGTTGGCTACAGAGGACCAGTCCCCTTACACTCAGTGCTATTACTACTTGCTTTTTTTACTGTATACCCACATATTGTTTCTAACCCACTCACTACAAACATTGTCAACTTGCTTTGATCTTACACCACCTTGTCTACTTATTACTACCTATTATTACTTACATTACCATCTCCAAATCCTTATTATAATTCTTAATTGTTCATTCTGTATATCTGTAAAGGAACTGGTCTTTGGACCATGTCCAACTCTATTCCAAGCTGAGTCCAATGATATGCCCACTCTTAGCACTTCTAAATGACTGCTCAGCCCACTCTATCCTCTTCTGTCTGCTAGTAGTCAGCTTTAATGAGTTATATGCAAGGACTTTACTCAGCATCAATTGTTGTTAGTCATACTGTATTACATACCAGGGTCCAATTACTCAAACAGCATTAGTAATAGCATAGCCACCAATGTAGTATATAAGAGCATCCCAAGGCTAAACAATAGCAGTATTCTCCTGGCCTATCCACTGAATTGACTATAAGCCTCTC
This sequence comes from Termitomyces sp. T108, assembly GCA_017657275.1. Classification (NCBI taxonomy): domain Eukaryota; kingdom Fungi; phylum Basidiomycota; class Agaricomycetes; order Agaricales; family Lyophyllaceae; genus Termitomyces; species Termitomyces sp. T108. The sequence continues at coordinate 39,923 of JAGGAU010000085.1, read as the reverse complement.
TAGTGACATCCAACCCTCTGCTTGCCTTGCCTGCCCCTTGCCCAACTCTTGCTTGCCTCTGTGCCTGCTCAACTCTTGCTTGTCACTCACATCACTGACTCTGTGGAAGGAGTTCCACTGACATTTAGCCTTGCCCTTACAATATCATATTTGATGAATTTCTTGTATTCTTACACATAGCTTTCCAATATATCTTGTTCTATCTGCTCCAACATGCTATTGATGAAATTGGGATGCCCAATTGCTGAAGCGGAGTTTCAACCAGCATTGTGACATATCATGACAAAAGTTTTGCAGCTTGCGGTTTTTGGAACCCCTGGATGACCGGCTTCTTTCCAAGCTCCATGACAAAAATAACCTGATAACTGCCTAGCTAAGATACTAGTCTACTGATTCGTCAAGTCCGATCTAAAAAAAAGTAGGCTGTTGTATTTTAATCAATGATTTACTCCAAATTTTGCAACTCCCGCCCGAACTTTCGATCAAGAGTAGATGTAAATAGTTTAGTAAATAATGATAAATAATACTACGTGTAGGATTAATTTTGGCTGTGCCGAACCTCGGGTAATACGGCAGCGCTATCAGATTATGCGACGTGATAAATACCCCGTTGCCCATAAGCATCTTCGGCAATCCCCAGCAAGCGTCAGGGTCACCCATTGAAAATCGGTGTCTCCACCTGTATTCTTACTCTCCAGATGTTATAGAGGTTGACTGCTATTGCATCTCTTTCGCTGAGCGCCTGTCTGTACGAAACCAGCTTGAGGTGATTGCTGACCCCCGTGCTAGAACAACCAGGTTTGCTCTCCACTGCCCTGTTCACAGGAGTCCCCTAATCATAGTGTAACAGGCCCTAACCAGGCTCCCGGTAATGCCGCACAGACTCTTTCTGTCATGGGCAAAGAATGCCTTGAGTGTCAGATATTCAAGATCATGTATATCTACAAACACCAACACTCAGCCCACGTACGTCACCTTTCTTTGCGACTTCGATCACAAAGCGCTCAAAGCGATGTAGGTCTCAACTACCGCATGACGTCATTGTGTTGATTGTTCTCGAAATCCTCAATTGCTACGATGCACCGACCATGGATAGGGACTCCATACGGACAATCTGCCAATACGCCCTAGTCTCCCGAACTTTCCGCTCCATAATCCAACCTTTCCTCTTTTCCCACGTTTTCATCGACTCGCGCGACCGATGCCTCAGTTTCCTTTGCATTCTGCTCGATAACAAAGACATCCAGAAGTACGTCAAAGAGCTCTACATACACGACAAGAGCTGCTGTGAGGAAACTACATGCCCCCTGACTTCCTCCGCCCTACCCTACATTCTGAATATCTTAGCTGTCCATGGGTCCCTACATTCCCTCCGATTCCGGTGCATAGATAATGGCCTTGTTGAGTATGACCGGCGAAATAAGCTGCCTCGAGGCTCGATTCTTGCGATCTATGGCGGTAAATATCGGGGAACGGGTCGGAATAATGACTTCATTGATTCCCAGCCGGCAATTGCGGGATCACAAAGCATAGAAACGCACACACCGGTATCGAGCGCCAGAAAAAGAAAGACAATACTACGACAATTTTCTGACTCTGTAACGTCTTCGAGGAACAAGGAGTTCACTACCTTAGTGGCCCAGCGAAAGGCTGACTACCCTCTCAAATCTCTGGGACTCGGTGGGCTAGAGTCAATGAACGTTTTCGAATATCTGCGTACGCCGTACTGCAAGCTGAACGTAAACAATTTAAGTCAGTTAACGGTATACTCGGTGGACCCTCGTACTCTTGCAGCTGTGTGTTGTGTCGCTGATCATTCGAGCTTAAGTTTGGAACGAATCCTGGTTCATCAACCCACTAAACTGGATTATTGGCTAACAGGTAAGTTTATGTCTGCTTAGCGCTTTTTTTCGAGTATGATGTATAATGACTCACGGACGCCTTTTCCCCATCTCGCCAGAGTTTCTTCCAGAGCGTAGTTTGAATCTATCCATGCTGAAACAGTTGCGCGATTTTGCGTTTTTTCTACGACAACCAGATGGTCTAGGCAGGAATTTCCTGGCTTGGGCTGCCGGAAATCGATTTCACAAGACATTGGAGAGTATTAGCGTGATAATGACCGCGGCGTTTACCCAAAGTCTTTTCGGGGTAGATGAACGTAACTTCAAGGACCTCGACGCAGCGCTTCTCAGGATGGTTAAGGACCAGGTAGGCGCATGCGTGGTATACATATACGTTGTTGAAGGGACACGTCGCGTCACGGAGACAATGATTCGCGACGCACTTCCTCGAATAGATGTCACTGGTATGTTGAGAGTCAGGATTCTTGATATGCTGGGTGCGAATTACCTTCCCTCGGTCGATTTTACTGTGTACGTATGTGATCCCGATCTCAGAAGTAGTAACGTTAGCTTGTATCGTCCAAGCTAATTTGTGTATATGAATCTTCTCCGCTCTGATCTCAATCATATAAACTGGAAGTTCTGAGTATGTCTGGCGTATATTTACAGCGGTTCTTTCGGAATTCTGTCATCCGATATCGATCATCATTGACATAAATAGACGTGACCAATTCTCCCTTGCACAAACCTTGAACACCATGTCCTCGCGACCAGCACGCGTAGCTGAATGGACGACAGACTCTTGGAAAGAGAAACCCGTCGCACAAGTGAGCTAGAATTCCGTTTCCGTTCAAGATTACTGTTTCCGAACTGTTCACAGCTGGTTACTTATCCTGACGAAGCACATATCAACAAGTACGCTGTAACGGCATTTGACATGTTGTAGGATCCATCTGTTGACATTATTCTCAGGGTCCTCTCAAAGATCTCAACCCTACCTCCTCTAGTTACACCCTCTGAGGTACGCTTATCTTGCCAGTGCAAGTAAACTGGGTACCGATGCGATGAGATCCCCAGATCGAGCGACTACGCCATCAACTCAGCCTAGTGCAGCGTAACGAAGCCTTCCTTCTTCACGCAGGCGACTGTGCAGAAAGCTTCGATGCTTGTACTAACGTAGCCATCTCTCATAACTTCATTCATACTTTATGGACTCAACGTGAATGATGACCTAGGAAAATATCTCTTCCAAGATCGGGCTTATTCTCTCATTCTCCTTGATCCTCTTGTGGGGAGCTCACCTTCCCATTGTACATTGACTTTCACTTTCCCGGTCCTCAGCTCAATTGTTTGAAACAGGTGCGCATTGGCCGTATCGCTGGGCAGTACGCCAAGCCCCGCAGTAGCTCTTATGAGCGCGTTGGCGACCATGAGGTCTTGAGCTTTCGGTATGCTGTTGTACTATTTCGCATTACATGATAAAATCTGACTTTTTCTCGCTGAATCAGTGGTGACAATGTTAACGGGTAAAAGCTATCCGTGGATGTCCGCCGATAAGAATTTAGAGTTTTCCTGCAGATTAGGTGTGGACGACCGTACACCGGATCCGGAGCGTCTTTTGAAGTACAACCTCATGATCATAATGTGTTTTGGTTGAATGACTTCTCTGCAGAGCATATTTTCATTCTGCGGCGACGCTCAATTACGTGCGTGGCCTTCTAAGTTCGGGCTTCGCCTCTCTACACCATCCCCGTGATTGGTCTCTCAGTCATGTGCGCTCCCCTGCCTTAAAGTAAGGACTCATGTTTTCCCGCTTCACTTTTCTAAATTCCTCATGTGTCTGCTTCATCGTCGCTCCCATCTCCCTCTTATCCGCCACTTCATGCGGTGACTAGCCTCCGGTTCTCAATTATAACTCATCCTATTACAGGCGCGAATTCTCTCAGATAATTGACGCTTTGAGTGAAGCTCTCGATTTTTCCCGCACAATCGGGGCTGACGCTAATACAACGCCATACGAACGCGGAGGTGCACACAACGCACTTGAAGAAGTAGATTTCTATACCAGGTACGCATTTCAACTGTCTTCAAATTCCTACTTTGAATATCGTGAACATAGTCACGAGGGCCTCATGTTGGACTATGAGCAGGCGCTCACGCGTGCCTTGCCCAAGCCGGATAGCCTTCAGAATGAGTCTAGCACGGAATCAGATCTCACGCTCCAAAAGGCTCATTACAACACCTCGGCTCACTTCCTGTGGATCGGAGACCGCACTCGTCAGCTTACGGGAGCGCATGTCGAATACTTCAGGGGTATCCGGAACCCAATTGGTATCAAGGTTGGACCCAGCATGATGGGCGATGAGCTTGTCAGACTCCTTGAAAGTGCGCATTTGCGAATTGCTTTTACAGCTATTTGACACTTCCATTGTCAACCTTCTTGTCCTTACCCAAATTCCAATACTCAACGTCTTTCTTAGTTGTCAACCCGGATCGAGAGCCCGGACGGATCACGCTCATTACACGTTACGGCGCGAACAAGGTGGATAACGCTATTTCCGGATTTTGAAAACAATAATCAAACTCACGAATTTGATAACCAGATACAAACCCACCTTCCTGAGCATATCAAAAGTGTTCAAGCCAGTGGACACCCGGTTGCCTGGGTTTGTGATCCCATGCACGGAAAGTGAGTTGTTTCCTCCCTGCAACTATCCGTTGGAAATTTACACTTGCAAATAAGCACTCAGACCTCAATCTCCGGGTTGAAAACTCGTCATTTCGGCACTATTGTCTCGGAGATTGTAGACTGCCTCCGTATTCACGCCGCTAATGATTCGCGTCTTAATGGAGTATCTCTCGAGTTCACCGGAGAGCTCAATGATGAAGGTTTCAGCGTGACGGAATGTGTTGGCGGGAGCATGGAGCTTGGAGAAGAAGAGCTCGGGCTCAGGTATCAGGTCAGGCTCTCCTTGTCCACAGAAATATGAACGTACCACCTGACTCATGCTTTGGAAATTATAAAGTCATTCTGTGATCCAAGGTTGAACTTTGAACAGTCTCTGGGTATGTGATCGACTGGTCCGTCTTTGTACCATTGCTGATCCTGAAATACAGATGTGGCGCTCCTCATCTCGAATCATTTCAAAAAAGAGCGCAAAGGTGTGAATGGGGAGAACGATGTGCTGTATACTGAGCTTGCGGGGAGATTTGCCGAAGGTCGATGAGTGGAAACAGGAGTGCGAAAGTGGGATCCTGTACTTGGTGAAGTTTCGTGATTGATGCGTGTACATTTTCCTCGGTTGTATGAATCTATTCTGTTCTGGTATCTGTTCAATCCTTTGGTCAGTTTGTAGCTTTTGTTTTTAATTGAAGTTGCATCAAAGGTATTAAGGTGTACCGCCGTTCATCTTGTGAATTGTAAGGACATCTGTCGTGACATCGGACTACTAGACCTCACAATCTCTGACTGACCGGTTCTCTAGTGATCTATTTACGGGCACGCGTGCCGAGCTCCAAGATTGGACAATCCACGAAAAGAACTCTAGAAGTGAAACAATCAACCATCTACGGAAATACACCTGATGTCCCACTCGGTGTTGTAACTTTCAAATACATATGGCCTCTATGCTCAGAACTTGACTCTGTCAGAGAACCCGTGCGTTCTCGAAACATGATCGTTACAATCGTGCAGGTTTCGAGCTGGTCGTACATGAAATATCGAGGAAGGAAATTTTCCCTCGCGGTTTGTGATCGCGATAACGAAAAACGGGTGTAAGGCAATTCGTGCAAGTTTTATGATTTGATTGACCATCGTAGTTTATTCTAGGAATCTGTCAGAAATTTTACTTTTCACTTTTCACGAGAACTTGATGTGTCATGCTCTAGACCCAACCCAACTTCTGTCGTCGACAGAGAACGAGTCTCGAGGATAGGACGTACGTACTGTGTTGAAAAGAACAGGGGATTACGATTATTTCACCAAGTCAAGGACAGACAACTGCTTGTGGGTAGGCATGACTCATGAGTTTTTCCGGGAGGAAAAGGATACTCTGTCATGGTGGCTGTGGAATAGGACTGGGTCTTTAAGCTTCAAGCTTTAAGCTTAACTCTCTGATCGGACTTGAACACAACAGATGTAAACGTTAATTGTTCCCTTGTTACTGCAACTTTACAAACAATCATGTATCTCTGACCGAAAAGGAATACTAGTAGCGTCCTGAAGAATATACACTCATTGGGGCTCTATGCTGTGCTCGTGACTCCAGCGGCAACCGCGAGCCAAGATTTTCGAGACGTGAGGTCCTTGAACCACCTACGAAAGCTGAGCACGAGCGGTAAGGCACGACAACGTAAGATGTTACTCACCTTGCGACGTTGGGCTTTGACTCCATGATGTTGCTGCCGGCTACTGCAAGCATAGCGCCGTAGGGGATGTGGAAGAGGTCGGCGAGGGTCAGCTCCTTGAGAAGGCGCGGGGGTCAGTCCGGGGGTGCGGGGGAAGGGGTGTACGACTTACGTCGCCGGCAATGTACTTTTGTTTGCTCAGGATCTTGTCGTATGCGTCTAACTTGGCGTCGAGCTTGTTGATGTGCGACTCGAAGGTGGCGGGGTTGGGGGTGAGCCCGTGGTACCTGGATTATTTCACCTCGTGAATCGGTGCGATGCGACGATTCGGAGGTCGTTTAGCTTACTTGGTGTACACGTTCTCGAATACGGCAGCGGATGCGTACGGGTCGAAGTTGGCTACCTCGCTTGAAGCGGCTTGTTCGAAGAGAGCGTATTTTTCGAGGTCGGTGGGTATGAGCTTGGGCCCCTTGTCTGCGTATTTGGTGGCGATGTAGCGGCAGATGGCGCGGCTTTCGTAGAGGATGAACCCGTTGTCGTCCTGTGTTCATCCATCATGTTAGAGCGGATTGACGTGGATGGTGATGAGGTGTGCTTACGATGTAGGGCACCTGTCCGAACGGCTGCTTCTCGAGGTATGCGGGGGCCTTGTGTTCACCTTTCAAGAGATCGATTTCGATCATCTCGAAAGGGATTTGTTTCTCGTGCAGGACGGTCGCGACGCGCTTGGTGCAGGTGGAAGGTGGGGAACCGTAGAGTTTGAGAACCATGGCTGGGGAGAGTTGGGTTGTGGGTTGGATTTGGTGGAAATACTTCCGCCGGGCATCGATCTTTTATATGTTCCGGATGGCCCATGTGTCAAATGACCAGAGGAAATCCCTTGTGCTTTGTAAAGGTCGGTCACATTGTGTATTTGAAACTGATGAGTTTTTGAATGATGTGATTCAAAAGTTGACACAAGTTCTCTCACACATCGATGTCAAATTACTCATTTTGGTCAAGTCAGTTCCTGCTGTCGTGATGCCCATATTGTCATCAATTGCAGGCTGACTATGTACGACACAGCAGTTGATCGGAACAATCGCGGAGGGGTGATATCAGGACGTGGAACTTGATCGAAGAAATTGGAGACGATCAGTGTATAGATGGTAACTAAGTTACTATATTGATGTTTCCCAACTTGCAGTGGAGGAGTCAGTGATACTATGCCTACCCTGTAGTTCTGAGTCTCCCTCTTAGTCGGACGTCACAATATGTCACACCTTAGTAAGATGCTGGTTTCATATTCCGCTGGGACAATATATCGGACAAAGACTCTTGGAGTTGTGACGTAAGTAAGTACAGCAGAGTGTACAAGAAATATGTACAATATATATATGTATCCTCATTTTTGAACTAGAATAAAGAAGGGTTTATTGTGTAATTTGGTACCCATCCAGAAGCTTGACTGTAGGTAGATGAGGCATTTGTACTAGTAGTTGGATCCCAAGTTGCTGTAGAAGTACATCCCAATGAGTAACTATTGTTATTTGGTTCATCAATAGACTGGCTGCTGTGAGCATCTTCTTGTAAGGATGACTGAGCATTTTAGCCATGCCTTCCAGAAGAAAAAAGTGAAGTGAATCAAGGATTTTGAGCAAGTTCAGGATGATCCTTGAGGTGGTCCCTCAAACATGTCATCAGAACAGGAATAGTACCTTTAATTGGAAGTTTCAATGTGCTGGCAATTGTAATAAGATTGTTTTTCTTTTTGTAATAGGGGAGGGGGTGGTTGAACATCTTCATAAATAAATCTTTATTAATACACATAGCATGTTCATTTGCTTCTTGTGATTTTTGGGCCTCCTTTTCAGCATTGATCTGTTGCTGTTTCTGGCACTCAACTTCTTCTTTCTCAAAAGCCTCCTTCAATTCTGGATGAGTGAGGAACCATGCTTTGATTTTTGTCGACCTGCACATCTTCTTTTTCTTTGTATTGTCTAATTTTGTTTGGACATCTCTGATTTCATAACATGTGAGTGTGCATTGCGCATTGGAAGCACTGACCTCAGCTTGGAGGCTCATGATAGTGTTTTTATATGCTTTTATTTGCATGTGAAGAGAGTGAATTTGAAAAGCTCATAGAGGCTTTTTTGTTCATCTTGAGCCTGTGAAAGTGTTGACAGCTGGGCATCAAGAATAAAAGATAGGTTGGCAGCAGATGATGAGCAATGTGTCATTATGCTGGTGCCAAAAGTGAAGTCTGTAGGCTCATCAGCTTTGGCCAGCACAATTCCATTGTCTTTTGCACTGTCTTCCACACTATCTTCCTTTTTTTCTGGCACACTCCCTTCCTGCTCTTCCTCTCTATCACTGTCCCTACCACCATCTTCATTGTCTGTATTGTCTGTATAATTAAAATTGGAGGTATCAAAATCAGTGGAGAATTTGATGGGAGAAGTGGGCACTTCATTAGAATAAGTCTCAAGAACATGTGCCTAGCTTGATGAAGCCATGCTCAGTGCAAAGTCTTCTTGAGTAAAGAGTGAAGGGTTCAGAGGTTCAATCTCAGTTAATCAAAAAGATGTCTGGATGAGTTCAGGTGTGATGACACCTTGCATGGCCATGTACTCATGAATAATATTGTAGCAATTGATTTTAACTCCTGCTGCCATGTGGTCCAAACAGTGATCTGACTACTATTGTTGAACAGATAAATAGATGGCAACATCTGGTGGCTGAAGTTTATGCATAGTTTTTGATAGTAGACATAATACATTAATATTATGTTGATATGCCTCATATTGTATTGCATCAGTACTGGGATGTCTTTTGTCACTCTATAAGACTTGGCAAAAGGAGCAAAAACCTTTCCAAACCACAAGATGGCAAGTTCCTGGTGAGTCTATCTAGAGTCTAAAATAGCAACACTGAAAAATAATCAGCAAAATTAAAAGTTAGTATTCATAAAAGTATTTCACCTTCCAACTCCTTCAAAATCACAAATGTCAGGAATGGGTACTTTTAAAATTACAAATGAAGGTGGGATAGATTTTTCAGCAGCTGATATACATTCTATAATGGGAGCAAGTTCTAGATTGTCACTGCAAATAGGATATTGTTGTTTTTGGTGACCTGAAGAAGAAGTATTTTTGACTATTGTTGTGGCAACCCCCTCCATACTGTAACCATTTTTCATCTATATTCCATTTATATTTAGATGGTATACCCTGAAATTAACATTTTTCTAAGTCAAGCCAGTGGTTATAATAATTGCAAACAGTTGTAGGATTGCAGTTTTTAGTGTGTTTTGGATCTAGTCCATTTGATTTTGCTGTTGTGATAGATGGATGTCGTTGTGCAAATTGATGATGCCAATTCTTTTCTGGAATAATGTCACATATTTCCTGAACACATCCATGCAGAGTTGAAATTGAAAAAGGTTTACCCAAAATTGCTGCCTTGTCTTCCCAAGCAAGGACATTTTCCTCTTCTGCAGACAAGATTTCAAATCCTTTGCAACGTGATTGATGCTTGTTGCATGATTTATTGCTCAGAGTTTTGGTGTTGGCCTGTAGGTTTAGAGATGTACCACTGATAAGTAGGCATTCAGCAGTATGGCACTGACCTTGAGATTGTGAGCAGCCTCAGTATAAGACTTATATGTCCCATTACTAACCCCTCAAATAGCAGTCTGCAATCATTCTTCATATGCCCAAGAGTATTGCAAATGACGAGGCATACAGTAAGACCTGAGACACAGTTGTGGTCAACAGAAAACTAATTAAACACGACTCGGAGATGCGACGTGCGTGAATTTCAGACTCCGCGAATCAGCAGGTGTGACAACCAACCTTACCCATCATCCACCAAGAGACTCAACACAAGAGCTTGTCTAACCCCAGAATGAGTTGGAAACACATTGAGTACTATATATTTACTTCTATGACACATTTGGAGTGCTCAACATGGCTGGTTGTGGCAGACCTTTATTTTGTCCGGGGCAGGCATAGTACTTCTCTCGACGTCTGATTGTGATAATCTTATCAGTGACGCCACGCGTGTTGTCCGCGTTGTGATGGATCAGATAGGACACTTTGCTCCCGACGACCATGTCGACCTCGGACGCGGTGCTCACGCAGATCCTAGCCCAGCTCAACACGCTCCAGCTCCAGCAACAGACCATCCAGGCCAAGGTACGCCCATCGCCCCAGATCGCGCCACGACTGACCCGGATCTAGCTCGATGCCATCCAAGGCCCAATCGCCCCGCTCGAGCCAGCACACTCGCGCACTCCATCCAAGGACATTCCCCCTGCCAGCCCCAAGTCCTCGCTGACGTCCTCCGAGCCCCGCATTGCCTCTCCGCCCGCGCGCACAACCGACAAGGAGCGCGAGAAGCTGCTGTACCCGGGCCGCGTCAACTTGACCAGTACGTGCTCCTCCCATTGCCTGCCCAACCTCACCCCGCCGCCCAGCGTACCCCGACCAGCACGGCATCACGCCGTGCCCGCTGCACTGGGGCGCCCCCGACGCGCCCACCCGCGGGCCGATCGTCTGCTCGCGCCTCCCCGCCTCCATCAAGCACCGCAACGCCATCGGCGCCCACTCGGGCTCCTACTCCATTTACCGCGCCCTCTCCATCGCCATGGGCGCCCTCTCCCCCTCCCACAAGCCCGACTACTCCAACACCGAGCCCCCCGTGTCCATCCCGCCCCAGCCCGCCTGGTCCGACCCCTCCAAGATCGTCTCCCTCGACCCCTACGGCCATCTCGTCCCCACCGTCTTCGCCAAGCACATCCACGACGGCCTCGACGCCCGCCCCAGTATCGCCGTCACCAAGGCCCATTTGAAGATGAGCGAGCTCGACGAGTGCGCGAGGAGGGGAGAGCTCGACATTGACGGCAAGATCGTCCTCAGGAGCCCCCCCGTGTCCAACCCCGACGGGTCCCCCAGCGCGCACGACGCCGGCGTCGAGGTGTTTGTGAGCAAAGCCGCCGTCGAGCCCGTGTGGTACCTCCCCGGCGTCGCCGAGCGCTTCGGGATGTCCGTCGTTTTGCGTTTCTGGTCTCTGCGATACTGACACACCCGGCGCACACGCAGATCCGAGAGCCTCCTCCGCCGCGCGCTCTTTGAAGACACGGGCGGGATGTACCCCGAGCTCATCACGCGGCCGGACATCAAAGTCTTCCTCCCCCCCATCGGCGGGCTAACCGTCTACATCTGTACGTGCCATCGCACCCCCTCTCCTCACCCACCCACGCACCCATCTACACAGTCGGGAACCCCGCACACGTCTCTGACGAATCCAAAGAGCTCACGCTCCGCGTGCACGACGAATGTACGTCCCCCCCCCCCTCGCATCTCCCACTGACCCCACCCAACGCGCCCGCTGACAGGCAACGGGTCCGACGTCTTCGGCTCCGACATCTGCACGTGCAAGCCGTACCTCACGTACGCGATCCTCGAGTGCATCCGGTGCGCGCAGCGCGGGGGCGCCGGCGTCGTCGTGTACTTCCGCAAGGAGGGCCGCGCGCTCGGCGAGGTGACCAAGTACCTCGTGTACAACCTCCGCAAGCGCGGCGGCGACACCGCGGACCGCTACTTTAAGAGCACGGAGATGATTGCGGGCGTGAAGGACATGCGGTTCCAGGCGCTCATGCCGGATGTGTTGCATTGGCTTGGGGTCAGGAAGGTCGATGCGATGGTGTCGATGAGTGATATGTGCGTGGTGCTTCTGGGTGGGTGATGAGGTGCTGATGGTTTGTGTGGATAGGAAATATGATGCGATTGTGAAGAGCGGGATACCGATTTTGAGGCGGTATGATATACCCGGTGCGTTTTCGTCCATTCTCTTTCTCTCCGCACTCCGAGCCCCGCGCGCGCGCTGACGCACGCGCGAACAGACCACCTCATCCCGCCCGACTCGCGCGTCGAGATCGACGCCAAGATCGCCGCGGGGTACTTTTCGAGTGGGAAACGCGTGACTGAGGAGGATCTTGCTAGGACTGTGGGTCGGGCCTGGGAGGAGATGGAGCATTAGTGGGTGTGTGTCTGTGTTGTGTGTTTTTTTTTTGCTTTCTGTGGTCTGTGGCTTTTGTTTTGTTTGATTTGATTTTTGGGATGGGGATGGAATGGGGAGATGTTGTGTGTAAATTGTAAGATTGTAGATGTATGTTGTGTTGTACGTTGTGAGACTCGTATGTTTGAGCGGTTTGTGCTCGTGGGTCTGGATTGGGATGTGTGGCGTTGTTTTTGCGATGATGTTGATTGTGGAAAAAGAAAAAAAAGACTTTTTGGAATGATGAGTGGAATCGTTGGAATTTCCTCGCACGGTTGTGGGACGTTCAGATTCGTTGTATTGTATGTATTTTCAACTTTCCGAAATACGAAAACGGAAAGGAAGATAATATGAGAGGGGATAATCCATCGAGTCCAGGTATGGCTGTACGATCTGTTAGAACTAATGACCGGGTGTCTGTACCTAGACGTTCAGTGGGATTACCTATCCTCAGTCTTCGTACAAATGACTGTATTTGATGTCGTACCTAGACGTTCAGTGAGATTAGTTGACTATCTAGGTACATTGTCAGTTGATTGTGTTGGAATATGGAGGCCACGGACACCGTGAGCATTCCACTACGTCACCTCGTCACAATTCACCCTCGCTAATAATCACATCCCATTGTCATGACTATGGACAAAGCAGTAGAATTGGATTATATACCAGATACCCACGGTCGAGCACCCTCAGTCGTTTCTATACAGACTGAGGGTGAGTTTCTTATTTGTTTACTTACCTTAAATAACATTACTAACTGTACCGATTAGATTAGACACTGATTGTGTCTGTATACTTTTAGGTACAGAATACAGTCGTTTCTATACAGACTGAGGATTAGACACTAATTGTGTCTGTATACTTTGAGGTCTCACTAGTCCAGATTCTAACAGATTGTAGCAAAATATGTGTCTGTAAACTCACCCCCTCAGTCTTTGTACAAATGACTGAGGGTATAATGTCCATATGTATCGTATTTATATCGAAGTGCGGTCAAAGTAGGGTCAAAGATGTGTGATATGTGTGATATGATTGAAAGAAAGGGAAGGGAGAAAGAAAGGAGAAAGAAAGGGAAGAAGAAAAAAGGGGGGCACAAAGTGACGGTGGCCTCAGTAGGTCCATGACTCCTCCTCACCGGAAACTTTGCTCCTCCTCGTGCGAGCAAAGCCTGAATTGCGTTTCGAGTTTGGGGATTTTCAGCCTCATCGTATTGTATATACTTTACTTCCATTGCGATTGTCGATGTTTGCATAAACCTCGACGTAATTAGTGGATGCGCCCCTGCTCTTCGTTCCCACCCAGGAAGAAAGGAGGAATGAGGAGAAAACGGAAACGAGGATGTAAGCGGAAAACGAGGATGTGAACGAAGACGAGGGGACGAAAACGTAAACGAGGACGAGAACGAGGATGAAAACGAAAAGGGATAGGAGTCAGGCCAAAGTCGGACCGATGGCTTATCATCCCAAGCATGCGACTGGGGAGATGACAAAAGTGGTAACCTTAATTCAAAGGAAGGAAACCACGGACTACAAAGCTGTACTATGGTGTCTTTTTACCCGGAAAAATCATACTTTGCTCCATTCTGCCCTAGTGAACAAAGTGGACTAGGACACAAGGCGTCCTCTTACACAAGTCCAGATATGGCTGTTCAGCATCAACCGGCGGACCATCCGAGCGAAGATTGAAGGCGAAAATTGATAACTTACACTTCGGTCGGTTCGCGACCGACGCTATCGCGGCTTCTTTCGGTGAGCTTTTATGACAACTTGCTTCTTTTGGTTCCCTTTCAATCCAGAACGAAAAGAAAATAGTTAAAATAGTTAAAAAAAGATACAGACACAGACACTGTTGGGCTTCATGTGGAACTGTCGTTGGGGTTGGTCTTTTGGAGTGTTGCACTAATGTGTAAAATTTCCTTTTTTTTCTTTTGATTCTTCTTACTCACCGAGGTCATTGTCCTTGTCTGATTCGCGCGATACGAGAAGTTCAAGGTTAGGTGGGGAGTGTCTGTGGCCCAAACTCGAGCGACTTACCCCGCGGGCGGCGATAAAAAAGACTCGTGGGGTTCAGCTGTGGGACAAGAAACTAATTGATTAATTTTTACAGAAGGGAGGTCAAGGACTCTGTCGGTCCCCGAACAGCAAAAACAGGAGTAGAGGGGGCTGAAGTGTAGTTAACGTCGCAAAATATATACCAAAAGACAGCAAGATAAACAAGCGTAGTGATCGGGGGCTACTGTGTTTGTTGAACGACCGCCCGCTCCGCGTCAATGATATCGGGTGGAGATGACGTTGCCTACGCCGCCGCGACCGAAAGAGCGCTGGAAAGTACATGAAAACAAACAGGCGAGTGAGATTCAAGCTTTTGAGATGAGGCGATAGAAGAGGAGACGAACGGGAACGGAAGCGCGGGCGGAACGCAGTATGTCTGCGTCTGAGAGCCAGACGCGGCTTTCAACAAGATTGATTACAGAGCTACACGATGAAGAACGGATGTTGCCTACACCACCGCGGCCTGTGGAGTACATCTATGTGACATAGACATTAGAAAATGAAAGCTCAGAGGTGGAAGTACAGGAAGAACGCACGGTAGAGGCAGGAAAAGATGGCTGGATTCTTGATGATGTATCATGTTCATGATGAGCTACACGCAAGTGATGCACGCGGCGGATGTTTCCTACACCACCACGACCTGTTGAATACTAAGAATTCATTTTTCATCAGTTAGGAAATATGATGCGATTGTGAAGAGCGGGATACCGATTTTGAGGCGGTATGATATACCCGGTGCGTTTCCTACATTCTCTTCCTCTCCGAGCGCCGCGCTGACGCACGCATGCACGCAAACAGACCACCTCATCCCGCCCGACTCGCGCGTCGAGATCGACGCCAAGATCGCCGCGGGGTACTTTTCGAGCGGGAAACGCGTGACTGAGGAGGATCTTGCTAGGACTGTGGGTCGGGCCTGGGAGGAGATGGAGCATTAGCGCGCGTGCGTGCGTGCGTGTTGTGTGTGTTTTTTTTGGCTTTCTGTGGCTTTTGTTTTGTTTGATTTGGTTTTTGGGATGGGGATGGGTGGAATGGGGAGGGGGTGCTTTGGTGATGTGTAATTGTAGATTGTAGATGTACGTTGTACGTTGTGCGTTGTGAGACTCGTATGTTTGAGCGGTTTGTGCTCGTGGGTCTGGATCGGGATGTGTGGCGGTGTTTTTGCGATGATGTCGATTGTGGAAAAAAAGACTTTGGGAGACTGTACGTGTGTGATGAGTGGAATCGTGTTGAGTGAGTTTGAATTCTGTGTCCATGTTTTGATGTTTGCATGCTTATTGACATGACTGGTGGAGTACCTCTGTTCTTCATTCGCGGACCCATCTGAGCATTGCGTTTGGAGTTGCCGTGTCCGGTTACGGGACATTCAGATTCGTTGTATTGTATACATTTTACTTTCATCGAAATTCAAACGATGACTTGGATGGGCGTGGACGATGCTTGCGATTGTCGATGTTTGTATAAACATCGACCCTGCTTAGTGAACGCATGCGTCCCTGCTCTTCGTTCCCGGAAGAAAGGAGAAAAGAGGAGAAAACAGAAACGAGGAGAAAACAGAAAAGAGGAGAAAACATAAACGAGGAGAAAACATAAACGAGGATGTGAACGAGGATGTGAACGAAAACGAGGGGACGAAAACGTGAACGAAAACGAAAACAAAAACGAGGACGAGGACGAGGACGAGGAGGAACACGAAAAAGGGAAGAGGGTTAATCTATAGAGTTGTAAGCATGTTGCTTACAAAGTAAATGTGTGACGACGCATTCTACCCACGAATGGCCACTAAACGACGCGTATAGGAGTCAGGCCAGAGGTCGGACCGATGGCTTATCATCCCAAGCATGCGACTGGGGAGATGACAAAAGTGGTAACCTTGATTGAAAGGAAGGAAACCACGGACTACATAGCTGTACTAGGGTGTCTTTTCACCCGAAAAATTCATACTTTGCTCCATTCTGCCCTAGTGAACAAAGTGGACTAGGACACAAGGCGTCCTCTTACACAAGTCCAGATATGGCTGTTCAGCATCAACCGGCGGACCATCCGAGCGAAGATTGAAGGCGAAAATTGATAACTTACACTTCGGTCGGTTCGCGACCGACGCTATCGCGGCTTCTTTCGGTGAGCTTTTATGACAACTTGCTTCTTTTGGTTCCCTTTCAATCCAGAACGAAAAGAAAATAGTTAAAATAGTTAAAAAAAGATACAGACACAGACACTGTTGGGCTTCATGTGGAACTGTCGTTGGGGTTGGTCTTTTGGAGTGTTGCACTAATGTGTAAAATTTCCTTTTTTTTCTTTTGATTCTTCTTACTCACCGAGGTCATTGTCCTTGTCTGATTCGCGCGATACGAGAAGTTCAAGGTTAGGTGGGGAGTGTCTGTGGCCCAAACTCGAGCGACTTACCCCGCGGGCGGCGATAAAAAAGACTCGTGGGGTTCAGCTGTGGGACAAGAAACTAATTGATTAATTTTTACAGAAGGGAGGTCAAGGACTCTGTCGGTCCCCGAACAGCAAAAACAGGAGTAGAGGGGGCTGAAGTGTAGTTAACGTCGCAAAATATATACCAAAAGACAGCAAGATAAACAAGCGTAGTGATCGGGGGCTACTGTGTTTGTTGAACGACCGCCCGCTCCGCGTCAATGATATCGGGTGGAGATGACGTTGCCTACGCCGCCGCGACCGAAAGAGCGCTGGAAAGTACATGAAAACAAACAGGCGAGTGAGATTCAAGCTTTTGAGATGAGGCGATAGAAGAGGAGACGAACGGGAACGGAAGCGCGGGCGGAACGCAGTATGTCTGCGTCTGAGAGCCAGACGCGGCTTTCAACAAGATTGGTTACAGAGCTACGCGATGAAGAACGGATGTTGCCTACACCACCGCGGCCTGTGGAGTACATCTATGTGACATAGACATTAAAGAATGAAAGCTCAGAGGTGGAGGTACAGGAAGAACACACGGTAGAGGCAGGAAAAGATGGCTGGATTCTTGATGATGTATCGTGTTCATGATGAGCTACACGCAAGTTATGCACGCGGCGGATGTTTCCTACACCACCACGACCTGTTGAATACTAAGAATTCATCAGTGGTGATTGTAAATAATTGATGTGATGACATACATAAACTTGGCAACCATGCGGCAATGAGCGATCTGTCGTCGGTTGTAAAACGGGCCAAGAAATCAAGGAGATTAGCATCGGAAACACGTGTTGTGTGAGAAGGCATAGGGAATAGGAAGAGGTGGGAATTATGTCTCCCTTTTACCACCTCTATCACAAGCTCGCATTACGTGACTGATTTCAATGACTCAAGACTCACATTTGGATCCGAAGGTCTCGATCGAATAAGAATCTGTGTTTGTGTCATCTTTATCTATGTCAATCCGTATGGGGGGTAATTTTCCTCCCAAGCCTTGCAACAATGAAGATACCCTGTGCAAGATTTAGAGGGTGGATCAGTTCCAGTCAGAAAGGCAGTGTTAGGAGAGAGAAGATGATAGTTGGTCATGTGGTAGAAGCACAGCATACATGATTCCATCTTCATCTCCTTCGACTTGAGCTTGAGTTTCAGCGTCTTTAGTTTCGACGCTCAGGAGTTTCCTTGCCCATGACAAGAAATTGTACGGCATACTTAAGAACCTGGGTGGATACCGTAGCATGAGATCTAGAGGTTCGTGTAACGAAAGTGAACAAGTGCACACCTATTTGTTACTGTGCGGTATTACTTTTCTATCCGAGGACCTTGCGAACAAGGTGTACGGGGAAGAAGTCGGAAAGGAAGACAGACTCGAAAGACTATTTTCAACCAGGTAGCACACAATACTAGGATCGCCGAGGAAAACGACAAGTAGTGTGCTGTAATGATGGGAAGTAGAAGAAACCGCTCTCGATGGCATATATATAGGCTGGCTTTAGATAGGACTTGATGCGCCCATCCGGAATGAAGGTTTAATTCTGGAGTAATAGTAAAAGGACCACTATCACAAGATCGGACACAGGAACATAACCAATTTCAAATCGGATATTCTCCCCCGGTTGCAAAATCGGTCAAAATATTTCTCTTGCAAAAAATACCCTGTCCAGTGAGCTAGGCATATACATCGAGACTTACTTAGGACGAGGGAGACTTACGCGTATCCCTAGAAATGGACGATAATCCGCACTATCGAAAGTTCGTTACAGTGACTGCGCGAGGGTTTGTAACCATTTCTTTTGACACGCCGTGGTACCGCAAAGAGCAGAACTTGAGTGACAGTTTTGACTTTGTGACACTCTCACGCCTGTCAGTTTCTAAGGTCTGATAAGGGCAGAAAAAGATGGCCCGTTGACTCAGGACCTATAGTAAGTGGTTGACGCCTAAATCACATACTCGTGGTTTGATTCTGAGAGGTCTTCGATAGATAGACGGCTACAGCTAGAGATATGGATGAAACCTGAAATTCAATGTCACAATGCGCCGCCAAACACGCCAAAGGTATGTACTTAGCACCCTAAGTTGATTCAAGACAATAGACTATGCATTTCGATCCATGGTGTTGTTTTGAAGAGTCTATGGGAGAAGCAACGACGTATGTACAGCCGAATAAATCGCTTGATGGATAAGAGTTGGGTCAAGTGTTCGGGTCAAGTTATCCTTGGCTGGAAGCAAATCTTACCTCTGCGGTCAATACAAATAAGCAATAACAAATCAGAAAAGTACCACACATAGTCGAGACGAGGATCACAAGACTCGACCAATGGAGGAATCACAAGTCTGCTGTGCGGATTGTCAAAGGAGAATTCTAACATCCACAATAAATCAGTTGTTGCCTGGTGACGGACCTTGAACAAAAGCGACGAAGAGAACAAGCTGCAGTGCATGTCGTGATGTGCAGAGATTGCTCATCTGACGGTACAGTACACGGCAAAAAGAACAATTACAGTGTCATCAGGTGATTAGTCTGAGTAGGTAGAATGAAAAGAGCGACAACTCACTGCATATCGTTAAGGATAGAGAATAAACTTGTGGCAGACAAAGAGAACCAGAAAATCAACCAATGATGGACGTCGATGAACCCTCATGACGAAATTAAGTACGCGCTTCTTTGTTTGTGTATACGCGCCTGAAGCAACACGTGTTAACTCCACGTCAGAAAGACAAGTCTCGCCACTGGAATACCATTAATCTATATTGTGCTTTTCATGGGTTCTTCTCAAAGTATCCTCTCTCAAGAAGCTATTCTTACTGTAGCTGTCGTCGTCGGCGCAGTTGGCTTTGGCTACAGCCAATTTGGACCACCGGCTGCGACCTCGAACACGCGACCTGGTTCAGACGCGAGTGGGAAGAAAGGAAAGAAGAAGAAAAAGGCTTCTGCACTGTCACCTACATCTGAACCTTCCGCTCTGTCGACGCCCGCCCCGATAGTGGTGCCGTTCCCAACGGTTATCCCAGGGGGTCTCGATGGCACCATCACACCAGAACCCGAAATCGCGTCGTCAGATGCTCCAAGATCAACCAAATCTAAAAAGCAGAAAAAGAACAAGGTTGCGAGCTCTGCGACGTCAAAACAACCGGAGAGTGCGAAGCCATCATCTCGAACGGAATCAAAAGCCAAGGCGTCTGGTACAACCCCTTCCATGGATAAATCAAGCAACAAAAACTCAAAGAAACGGGCGATTCCACCAAGTACAAGTACTATTTCGTCTCCAGAGGCAACCACTCGTCAGTTGAACAAGGTGCAATCGTCCGTTTCTATCGACACAGACAGTTCCTGGACCCGGGTCGAATCGCACCGCAACAAATCCGGGCGCTCTGTGGAAATCGCTACCACTAGTGCGAGTGAGGTAGATCCTGCGACCGGGAGTTCGTCTCCCGCCCCAGAACGTATGGACTATGACGTGGAGACTAACATTGGTGACGACGATCACTTCTTTACGCGGTCGTCAAACCCGGAGCAGCGCCGCCCGCTGGCAGAGAGAATTCTTTCTAAGCCTCGGAAGACCGGTGTTGAGAGGTAAGCTCATTACCCGCGCTAATGAAACGGCATGTCGAATGACCAAAGGTTGACTTTTTCTGAACAGTATGCTCGAGTCTCCAGATCACCCGACCGTCGCACGTGTAATGCGTGTGTCGCCTCAAACCGCCGAGCAGCCTGCGTTAGGTTTTTCGTGGGGTGATTATGAAGATGCCCATGACGCGGATGTTGATGGGGAGGACGACAACGGGGGATGGGATGTCGTCAAGGGCAAACGATCTCGTATGTACCTTCCCTTATCTCACCTTTGCCTTTTGTCATCTCTTATCATTATCATTTCTCGATTTGTTATTTTGCATACGTTAGCTAACTTTCACTCTGCTTCCCCAGGTACACTACGCCCCTCAACCTCCGAAACCCCTCCATCTCAATTAAAGCAGAAGAAAGCCCCAGAAACGCTCACCAAGCGCCAACGACAGAACGCCGCACGTCGAGAGACGCAGAAGTCGTTAAAAGAAGAGGCGGAGCAGGAAAGGCGTGCGACGCTGGCGAGGCATCAACGGGAGTTGGAAAACGAGAGAATCAAGGAACAGATAAGAGGAAAGGGAGGGAAGAAAGTTAGTGGGGGGATGAAGGCTGTTGTATCGGATACCGGGAAGTTTGTTTGGGAGTAGCGCGAAGAGCAGTCGCCGAAAGAACAAGAAGTATGTTATCTGTAAGCACTCATATGATCAAAGTGAAATGAACAAAGATCTTGTCAGATTGTCTGGATTTAGGAATTTCTTTAACAAAGTTCAGCCTGGATTCGAGCTTGATATGGTTGACCTCGTGCAGTACGTAAGTGAGACAACAGTTTACAAAACATGAGGACCAAGCACTAAAATCTACTCGACTACATTGTTTCTTGAGTTTCAAATCCTTTGTCGCCTGAGGTGTTATGGTCTCATGTCCCGAAATTTCTTCAAGTCGACTGTCAAGAATGTATCTGAGTAAGCATGGTCGATTTAATATTCAGGATAGAATAGAGGGGTGGTAATGAGGTATATCTGGCCAGATATGATACATGGACTATTGAGCATCAAGCCACGATTTTTGATTACTCCATCCAAGATTGTCTAGCAGTGTCTACTGTACATCTTGGGTGTGATCTACAGACATTCTTTCTGGTACATATTCTGGCCAAACACCTTTGTAAATGCGCTGGTTACATCTCATAACCGTTCTACTCCACTTTAACCCTTTGGACTTCATACACTCCTCAGTTATAAATTCCTGACCACGTAAAGACAGGAGTAAAGATAAGATCGACTAACTGTAAATGTGACTAATGTGTGAACAGCGGTCTCAAACACTGGGCTAGAGTGACAATAAACCATTGATCCCAGCTATTCGTTCCTATCCCGCCTTAGACCAGGGTTAGCCATAAGCCCGAATCCAATCTGAAAATGCCCCTAAAGAGAATGCAGAGGATTTACACAAGGCACGCAGAAAAATAGATGTAGCGTTGGATGAATATTGTAGTGACATAAAGTCATGCACTGATCTTGAGACACGTGGAGAAATACTCGAATCTTGGGAGGGTATCGTACAAAAGTGGTTCGTTCAATTGTCTTTTTTGGTTTAGGTTGTCATTCCATAGGACGGCAGGTACAGAGGTAGAGAGATGGGGGTCAAGTGAAGAGATAAAGAACTAGTCATGAATAAAGTACAGGATGGATAGTCGCTCAGATGAAGAGAACAAATCGTAGATCGTAAGTTTTGTTGATTATGGATTGTACTCAAGAAGAGAGGTCTCGAATGAGATTCACATTACCCACCCCACCACGTCCCATGGATTCGCGTCTCTGTGATTGGGACGCCACGCGTTCGACAACAATGGACGGTGAAGCGCTCGAATTCGCAGTTCTGCCCCGGCCTGCAGACTGTCTAAATCCGGAATAAATACGTCCCTCAGCATCGATCACACACAGAAGAACAAAAACACGTACATCCCAATCCCATCCTCACATTTCTGCTCCGCATCCACCTCTCTCTTCTGCTCATCCTCGTCCTCATCACGCTCCGCAATCCCCTCCGGCACCCCGGTCCCATCCACGCTCACGAATCCCATGTTGCCCGCGCCTCCACGTCCCGTCGACCGGCCCGGGACCAGTGGTATGTGCGTGTGCCCTTGATTCCCATCTACGCCCGCGAACCCAAAGTTACCGGCGCCTCCTCGTCCCGTCGAGCGGGACGGACTCAGGTAAGTTTGCTGTGGTGTGCCCGCGGCGCTGGAAGGGTTACTACGTGGGGGGGTTGCGTTATTGTGGGTAGGGGAGGTCAAAGCTGTGGGACCGCGTGATCGCGATCGTGAACGGGAAGAGAAGATGTTGCCTGCGCCGCCGCGGCCGGAGGAGTGCTGTGTGAAGATCAGAGGTGAGTGTAGCAGATAAAGATATAGGAGAAAGACGGACGGGAACGTCTATCGAGGCTGCAACGTGTGCACGGATTACTTCTGCGTCTGAGAGACCAGTATCGCCCTCGACGATGTCGGAGCCGGGATCGCGTGAGGGTGAACGGATATTGCCTGCGCCACCACGGCCGGTGGAGAATATCTGGGGGACGGAATAAATGATCGGAAGAGAAAGAACAGGGTGTATTGTACAAAAAACGCACAGCATGGATACCAGAAACTGGTTCACGACCACGGGTTACGGAAAAGTCGTCTGGACCATCAGCGGGACGAGCATCGCGGGAGATGGATGCTCGGCGGATGTTTCCTGCGCCACCACGGCCAGAAGATTGCTGTCAGACTATTTTTAGCTTGGATGAAAATGGAGTGTGGCAAACTGGCGTACGTATACTTCGCGACCACGGGACAATGAACGATCTGCGTTGTCGACGTCAGTCATCAAAGAGATGGCAGGGTCGGATATGTATAAAAGGAGTATGGAAAGCGCGGTTAATCAGAGCTCGACGACGTGTTTGTGCAGGGGCAGAGATAAGAGAATGGGTGGGAGATAAGAACTTTGGATAAGGGCGGAACCCCTTATCTTCCTTATCTCGCCTCCACCTTTTCTTGCTTTTCTACCACAATCTCGCGTTTTCACGCCTATCTGGACGAGAATAACCTTACCCTTGGATTCTACGGTGCTTATTGAACGAGAGTCGGCGTCTTTGTCGTCGGTCCCCCTGTCACGACTCAGAGTGCGAGACAGCCTTGCGCCAAGAGCTTGCAGCCCAAACGATATACGGCGAGATGGTGACCTAGAGCGTTCCATAATGGATGGAGTATCGAAATAGTCGTAGGAGTAAGGGGAGGGGGGGAGGATTGTTGTTAACGAAAGTCTCGGCGGTGGCCTTTTACTGTTTGTGCGTCTTCCGCCCTGCCAATGGCGTTTTTTCGTGTCACGTTTGATTGTTTCGTAACAAGTAAGTCTCACTAACCCGTTTGGAGTTTTGTACAGTCAGTGTAAGTTGCAATTGTCCCTGTGGCTCATATCTGCACCGGATCTCGTAAATTCGGTACCTATTCGCGACTATATGCTACTTCTTCCGGCTATCATGCTATCCTGCTCCTTTGCTACGTTTTCCGCCCATCGCACTCAGATCCTAGGAACGTCTACCTGCCAGTACATTTCATTCTGTGGCTCTCTGCTTTCAGCGAGAAGACGATACCACGCATACAATACCAGATCTCAGGCACGTTTCATCTGTGTGGATTGTGTAAATTTTTCATCTTTTTTATCACGAGCACGCCTTCATGTCGGACTTAATTACGTCATCGCATGATTCCCTCCTTTCGTGGTGCTTGAGTCAGCTGCCACATGTGTTGGTTCTCCAACGTTTTTGACTCCGTATAGAAACGTTTGTACATTAACGGCCCTTGTCCTCAGGTCCAAGTACTATGCAGTCTTGGCGCAGTGGACTTATCATACAATGTCAGACCAGGAAGGCGCAATTGTCGCTTGGACGGATCATCGATTATCCGTAACCATTTCTCCAATCAGGTTTTTGAGTGGTCGCACATGTCGTTTGCGAGATGAAAATTCTCGAATATCGGAGAGCAAGGTCCGTTACCAAGGTCCGGAGTCCACTAAGTATCCGAATTGTCCACATGATCATGATCAACCAATGACATGATGTATCTCCTCAGTCCGTTGCCAATCGCCCCTTCGCTAAAAGCCCCATGCAGACATATTTGACCCTCTCATTGTCTCAACCTTGCGAAATTGTTCATAGGATGACCTGCGCTAAGTCTGCCAGCGACATGACGCACAGATTTACATCGACGACGCGAGAGCTTGAGCTTTCTACATCGACAATCACTGGTTTAAGCTCATACTTCGTCGGAGGTATAAATATCCATAGCGATCGTGAGGGTCTACAAATGGTCCGGCATACCCGGTGCTTCGTAGCTGCGTAAAACATTCGAGAAATGAACAGCTTTACTCTGGTAGGACAAGACTGACGAGCGCGGGGCTCGAGGAGCAAATATATATATAAGATGCAGCATTTCACCAGTCGAGCTTGAGGTATCTGAGCTGATAAAAAACTGATTGTTCGATATGGTTGATACCTCTCATGAGACACAACCCTATGAATCGGACTTGGACTTGGGAAAGTAGAATCAATCCCAAACTAAGTCGCTCGCCGCTCTATCACCTTTTTCGATGCCATGTTGAACACTCCACATTTCCTATCTCGAGAGTATATCAAACAGGTGCGTCTCTGACGGGCGGAAATCACCGTCTTTCCCTGCGAAATGTCATTTAAGAATGTTACTGCATAGTAATTTTATGTTTATAGAACGGAAGGAATGCAAACTATTCCATTCGATCTTAGCCTATTCCGAGTATTCTTATTACGAATAAGCTTTAGCTTCACTAGATGCACATGTAATCAGTTTCTGTAAGGTTCTAATTTAAGATAGGAGATGAACTGATAGGTCGTTCGCTCCCAGTGACGGTGCATAAGAGTTAGAAATCGCTGGAGATGAGATGGGTGTCTGTAGGTCAGAAGAATGTCACCTAAGAAGATTGAAAATCAGCATAACACGACGGTAGATATCAGCTCAGGAGGATTTTGGGTTAAACAGGAGAGTGGACGTGTTCGTCGTGTACCGAAAGGTTCAATGTCAGTGGTTTCTTTCCTCATCTGGAATAGCCTGAGATCGGCATTCGCCCGAGAACTACATATTTATAAGAGAAGGGAACGTTGAGCAAGAAAAACAAACGTCAATTAAATAGTTTAGTCTGGTTTTACATCCGACTGACGACCCAAAGATTGGACCGTATAGGAAGGAAAGGAGAAGTAGCTATGTGAAATCATACAAACTATGAGATTTTCAGCAAGGAGGTAGATGAAAGATGAAATTATACGTAGGTCAGATATATAATCGATTTTCGGTCTTCAGCTCAAACAAACGGGTTTACCGGACTCCATTCGTACTCTAGCTACTTCGGCGGAGGAGTAGACGGCCCTGAAAACAAACATGAGCACAGAAAGACAATTACATCTGCTCAGGAAGGACGTACCGAAGAGACCTGTGCGAACAGGCGGCGCAGGAGACATGACCATTGGAGCAGACACTGGTGTCGGGGCAAGTAGGGGGTTCGCTAAATGAAAGTGTTAGTATATGACGTTCTTCATAAAACGAAGATGTACGTCTCCACTGTGCCCAAGCAGGCAGTTCTGGTTTCGGAGGCGGTGCTGGTGCTGGTGCTGGTACCGGTGCCGGCGGTGGTGCCTTGATCAAACGAGGCTTACGCTCCGGACGCTTATGCACAACGCGCCAACCTGGCGGAGCTGGAGTTGGAGCTGGAGGAGGTGCTTCGACTGCTGGTGGGGGCGGAGGTGCTTCTACCATGGGTGGCTGCAAAAAATTTCAGAAGGTAATGGACAATGACAGAATAAGACATACCTTTGGTCGCCAGTCGGGTGCAAACTCTCCTCCTGCGCCATGCTTGGATTTCATTTGCATCAACTCCGCGATCTCGCTGAGGTAGTCGACTTCGGTCCTTTCGACAAGAATGATGAGGCCAATGTGGACTCACTATTGAAGCGCACGGCGCTCGTCACGAAGCTTTCCTACTTCTGCTAAGAGAATTCGAACTTCATTTGCAAGGGCTTTGCTGAAGTCGTTTAAATATCTGGTTATCGATCGGATTCACATGAGCGTCTCATACCATACAGGAACACGATGAACTCACTTCGGTGGCTGCGTTTGTGGCCCATAACCATTCTTATTCATGACGATAAAATTTCGGGAAAAGCGAGACGGATAAAAAGATGATGAAGCGGACAAGAGAACAACACGAGGCAGCTGCCTGTTTCATAATCGGTGATTATCTCAGACACCTTTGAGAAGGAAGACGCCAAAATCATTTTGAACACTCTCCTGACGTAAACGACGAAAGCACCCAGACCCCTGCCGGTTGAAATTCATTGATGAGGGTTTGCCTAGTCGTTTGACTGGTCGGTGAGTTGAATTTTTTGGGCATAGTCGGCGAACATTCTGAAAGCCAAACTTGCCCACACAAAGGCGCTTTCCGGATTACCTCTATCCCTTACCCCGATCCCTAGCCATCCATCAGAGAATGAAAACATAGATTTTGACCACCACAAGGTTTGAGGGCAATTCGAACGAACAGTGACCTTTAGGCATTCAGTTCTAAACGGAAACATGAGTGATTCCGGCGACAAGATGTATGCGTCTCAATCAAAGGCAGCTTACCCGTGGTTTCCTTGCCGTTTATGTTTCTATGGATGAGATGGATGAGGATTCTACTTTTGCTCGGGAACGAAATGACCGGCTTTTCTGGTACTTTCTTGTCTCTACAGATACTATAACAAGACGATGACGCTCTCTTGATGATTACAATGTAAGCTGTCTTGCGATTTTTTCATCTCAACCTTGTCCTATAGCTTCCCACATGTCAATTGAGAGTATATGGAGGAGAAGACTACCAGAACAAAAGGCCGCAAGCCCGCATAAGCACGGGACCAAGTTGGTATCACAAGATACGGACGATCCCATAAATATGATGTCTTTCGCACCGTCAGTCGTAGTGCACATCCTGACTCATCCAACACAGTGTACAACATGGCGGAGGAACGAATCCCTCAACAACCTCTGCACCCCTCCGTTATTGCACGGCTCGACCCTGAGTATATCGAGTTCCATAACACTATATTGCAATATATCGTTCCACCTCATACACTAGCATGGGATCTGGCCATCCGAGATGGGCCTGTTGTTCCTGGAGGGTCCCCACCGCTTGACGTAGCAAAGACCCAAGATTTTGACTTGAAACATGCGAAGATCAGGACATTCACGCCACATGGAACCGTTCCCGAGGGCGGTTGGCCAGTTTTCATCTTTTTTCATGGAGGTAAAATATCATTCTACTTTTAAATCCTGGGGTTCAATGCGTCTTTTCCAGGCGGATGGACTCTGGGTAACATTGCTAGCGAGACGTCGTTCTCGACCCGCATGGCAGTTGGTAGGATATGCATATATTAATTTCCTGTTTCTTGATCTTCCTGCTCCTTTCAGGTGCGCATTGCGTCGTAGTCTCGGTAGATTACCGTCTTGCCCCCGAAAATGCGTATCCTGCCGCTGTTGAAGATGCCATTGATGCGCTCGACTGGGTAATACAGAATGGTGCAAATTCCTTGACTATAAATACTTCAAGAATAGCAGTCGGTGGTTCGTCAAGGTTGTGATCTCCTTTCTCGTATTCTCAATCTTGAGCTGACCATTAGGTTGCATGCAGTGGAGGGAATCTTGCCGCTATCCTTGCTCTGAAAGCTGCTGAGCGTAACCCGGCTATCCCTCTCGTATTCCAACTGCTCGTAGTGCCTGTAATTGATAACACCGCTTCTGTCGACAATCTCTGGGCCAAAAATCGGGAGTCTCCGTGGCTCAGTCCAGACCGCATGTTGTGGTTCCGTAATAATTACCTTCCCAACATAGCGGACCGGACTAAATGGGATGCTTCGCCGATTTTTGCACCTCCAGAATTAATGAGAAAGGTTCCGAGTGCATGGATTGGTGTCGCGGCGCTGGATATCTTGAGGGAGGAAGGCGTTTTGTATGGCGAAAAGTTGAAAGAAATGAATGTCAAGGTGGAGGTGGTGACTTATGAGGGAGCACCACATCCGATTATGGCGATGGATGGTAAGTGAGCATTTCATCTCATGTGGTAGTGTTCTGATGAATGGATTGTACATCCTTTTTCCCAGGGTAAGTACTTCCCGGCGTCATTATATAAAAATGTCTAACCGTCTTCAAGAGCCCTGAAAGTAGGCGCACGTCTTGTTTCGGACGCGGCAAGAGCACTGAAGGAGGCCTTTGGGCATCTCTAAGTTTTCTCGGATTGTAAGTGGGACTTGACTACCAACTATCTCATACAGCAGTCTTTGCCGACTCGTTTGTTGACTCGTTTGTTGACTCCTTTCACCTCTCCTAATTACATTGTTTCAAATAATCTATACTCGAAGACTGTATAAGTGTAACAGTTCAATATCTCTCGTTTTATCCCCCCAACGCTGCTACCACACTCAATTTAACTATCGCTCCAGTCTCACACCTTGTATCACTATGACTGGTATAAAGAATAAGCTCATGAAAAGGAGTTGCTACGCCGTCAATGTATCTCATACCACAGTAAAGCTATAATTAAGAAAAAATCCGATCATTTTTCAGCGATCCCAGTCAATGACGATGTCGCTTTAACACCCATTGGTTGGAATTCTCTTAATTTATACAAAGGTAGAAACGTGTTCACATCCGTAACTTTCTCTTCTAACTGTCGAGACAGAAAAAAGTGTTGTCCACCAGTCGAAGGCTCTACAATACAGAATTGCAATACAGCGAAACAGTTTTCGTCTCCATTATAAAAGGCACTGAATGATCCACGTCTCCAATCAGTAGCTCAACAATCCTTTCAAAGGGATGGATGGTAGGTGGGATTAACAGCCGAGCATCCTTGCCTGATACAGTTACTATGTTAATTGTTGAGTTGCATTGTTCTTTTTCTTTTGATCAATCCCGGCAGGGCAGATTTTATTATATAGTTCATGAGTTGTTTTAGACTCGATGGAAGTGGAAGCGGTAGCAAAGGCTTTCATCAAGTTGGAAAGCAGCCTCTCGCTTGAGGACAAAAACGTAAGTCTTGGATACGTATCAAGCGGAGAGTCCAATATGAAAGACCTCTATATTTTCACCGCTGTCATCATCGTCCTGCATCACAAATAGGTGTGAGATAGTATCGACGCACGGAAGAGACAGACGTACAAGTACGAGGAGACCCTCTTCATATAGAAGGAAACCCTTGTGCCTCTCGAGCCATGAATCTTGGAAGGGGATATCTATCTCGACATAAGGCAGTTCACTCAATATGGGACGATCCACGCAAGTAATGAACGTCGCGGTCGACTCCACTTCTAGGTCACTAAACTCAAACTGTCTTGTACCTTCATTCGAAACTCGCATAGCTTTCTTTACAGTATACGGATTGAAGTCCAGAAGCCGTGGGTGTTGGCCGCCTTCGTCCTCGTCCTCGTCCTCATCTGGATCTTCTACATGGCTTACGATGGCGCGCTGCCCGGCTGTGGTGGTAATCCAGCGTAGAGACCCCCAGCAAGGATCAAAAACGCGCGTTATTGATGGTCCCCAATCACTCCAAGCCCTAACTCGCTTTCCTGGTATACGTTCAATGGTGAACGTGCCGGGTATGTAGTGAGTTACACCATCTTCGTCTTCAGGTCGATTAGTTGTGCATACTTGAAGCAGAGCACTACGGTGAGCGAAAAGCAAATAAACGCCGTCTCTCTCTGGACCCTGCAGTTGTGCATTCATGACCATGATAGCGTTGTCAGGATCCGGGTGGAATGGTGTTATCATATGTGGGGTCCCGCTGGGCGTGGGGTTTGGTTCGCAGCGACAGCCGAAATTGAAAATCGACGAACCAGAGCTGAGGGTGGGAAGAGCGAGGCGTAGGAATGGGTCCGTGGGTGGAAGCTTTGCGCCAATTGGAAGTTCCCAGATGTCGAGAGTGTTCAGATAATAATTCGGTAGGAGTATCATTGTCTGAGAAAGGAAGATGAATTCACGGTACGTGAGATGTGGACGTTGAATGTTCTAAAAGGATATTAGAAAGGGTATTGAAGGGCTAAACAAACGTTGACCATTCTGAGGGCGCCAGTCTTCCACTCGTATACTTGAAGAGTATCTGGAGGGTTGGACTCGCGGGTCGTATGTACCATGACAAGGACTAAGTAGTCTCCGACTATTTCGAGGAGGATAGAGGGCTTTGACGCCTTTGTCTCGCTTATGAATAGTATGGGATGCTTCGCTAGCGGATGCGGATTTCCTGTCGACAACTCCACCAGGGTGATCTCAATGTCACTGTAATTCGTTCTCGTCGGATTGGGAGAGCTGTGCTTAAGATGAAGAAAGCATCCGGGAGAAAGAGGGTAGAGACGCACTAGGTTAGAATGGCAATCAAGTTATGTTCATAAACAGACACTCCAATATCAACTATCGCCTTTTCTACACTGATTTTCTTCCAACAAGGCGTGTCACTCGATCTGGAGGGAAGCTGGCAATAATGAATTGACCTCCTGGTCAAATCACCCCTGAAGTATATTCCACCCGTGAGGTCGTAAATTCCCGAGGTAAACTTCACGTTCGGAATTTGTTTCTGGAGGTCAATGTTCATGTGCAGCCAGCCTTCCTCCCTATTCTTCAGTAAGGCAAGACGTTCCGACGCAGTATGAGTACTATGCGCGTTGTTTGCGACCCCTGCTTTGGTGACGGCAAAATGATACTGGAAACGCTTGGAACCATGTATCAATTGACGAAACTTCGAGTGCGTTTGCTGTAAGATAGAAAGTTCTCGTGGATGTAGGAAGACGAGCACACGAGTAAGAAGTTCCAGTGGCAAGTCGAAGAGTTGAAGCATCATTGCCATCTTGAGAAATCAAGATCGCGGCCCCTTGAAGGGTTCTTTGACACTCCTAAAATCGGTAATTGTGATCGATCACCGGATCAAGAGATAATTAACCTTGACCCAATTTGGCCGGAGAGTCTGACTGTTAGACTAGTGACCAGATGACCACTACGTGAAAAGTAAGTTTAGTTATCTAGGTACGTCATCAGTGAGTATCGTAAATATGTATTCTGTAAACTCACCCTCAGTCTTCGTATAAATGACTGAGGGTATATTGTACATGAGTATCCAGTACTTATATGAGAATGTGAGCAAGACAGGGTCATAGTGTGTGATATGTGAAAGAGATGAAAGAAAAGAAAGAGAGAACAAAGAGGCGCAAAGTGACGGTGGCTCAGTAGGTCCAACACTGACAAGATGCGCGAAGATCTTACTGGAAACTGTGACTCAGAACAACGCTTACGCGCTCTACAGTCTACGGTTCTCAAACAGGTGATACACCACGGCGGCTACAACGGACAGCAGCGGGATTCGTACAAGGAATCATTTTCTCAATATTATTCAGTCAATGTGCTATGTATCAGCTTTTTCCGCTGAGATCCCGAATTTCTTGTAGAGTTGCCTCCTTAAATCGTACACACCTACCAATCAGTTTAGAGGTGCGAGTTCTAATCGTCTGCAATTTGTGAGTGCGAAACAAAGTAGTTTCGGCCCCAGACCTGAAAGGGTTATCCAAGCAGAGGTTATAGATGTCAGTCAGGTTACACATGCCTCGAGATCAAAATAAGTCTGAGATAATAAACCGAGTGGGGCCAGAAGACAGACGTTCAGGAAGACTAGTCGTAAGAACTAATTTAGAATGTGGCGAGAACAGGTTTGGCTTGGGAGTTCCAATTAAGGTTCTATCGAATCACAAGCAGTAGATGAATAATCGAGACGCAGAACATGTATATTGAAGCCCCAAAGGAAGCTACCGTTGGTGTCTTTTTGCGTCTTGTACTTGAACTTTTAGACATCGTTACATGTCAATCAGGAAAGCACCACAGGCGTAGCAAGCATAAGCACCTGCAAACATCATTATAGGCTTACCATCTGACGAGAACAGATTTGCACATAACTTGTATGAGTGCCAGTAGAGGAACAGAAACTGCCATAGCTCTTATGGTACTGAAGAGGAAGGGGAAAAGAAACGAAGTATAAACGGTGTAGCGCTTGTCCTAAATCATGACGCTGCATCGCGTTTTTTTTCACTAGAAAACCATTGCAAAGTAGCACAGGGTGAGCTTTGCTGTATGCTTGATGTCGTGACTAGGATTAAAGAATGCATGTCATCAAGAAACAATCGATTTGGAGGCTTGAAGTGTTTATGGAACTCTCCGGCCCGATAACTCGATGCTTGTCTATTTTTGTCACACATTTTGGCAGGACGAAATCTCGAATCATTGTAACATTCAACTTTACACTTTGGGATGGTTGTCTTCTTGATACAATTATTGCTCGTTACGTTCTACAAATCTCCCGTAATTGCACAAAGTGAGGCGTACGATCATGTTGACCTGTAAGTCAGTGATCCTTTCTCCTCGACGTGTCAATAAGTAGTTTCCATCCAGGCTGATTGGAAATGGCGGCGACACACCAAATGGTTCGGGAGGGATGATTCCATCCACCGCGCCACCCTTTGCAATGACACGCTGGGTGGCCCAGACTCACTTGAACTACGTTTCTGTGACGCCATACAACTGGACTGCCAGTACAATTCACGGTTTTCAGGGCACACGGCAGCCGGCCATATGGATGGGTGAAAGTGGACCTGTGGTTGTAGTGCCTGGTGTGACCGAGATGGATCATGCTGAAATCAAATCGACTTTCGAGGAGCGAGGGTTGACGATAGTGCAGGACAGCGAGAAAATTACACCGGCCTACTACTCTGTTCTCTTGGACGATGGACGTGGAGGCGAAATTCTAGTCGAACAATCTGCCAGCACGTCCCTTTCTTTCTTCATGAAGTCTCTAATCTCTTGATATATATATATATAGCGTCCAGAGTCGGACATCTTCGCTTCACATTCACAAGCCCCAACTCAAAACCCTACATCCTCCTTGAATCCTCGCGCCCTTCGATCCTTACTTCAACACCAACAAACATCTCCTACCCGCACGGCACAGTCTCTCTCCACTTCGGTGCAGGCTCTTCTTCTATCCGCGAAGTCTGTGGTTCCAATTCTGAACGACAAGATTCCATCATCACGCCCACTTCCACCCTCTCCCACGTCTCAAATTTCGCAGGATACTACTGCGCTCGCTTTGACACGTCCTCAGTCTCATCTACATCACATGGTATCATTCAGAATTCTACTATCCGTCCCCTCTCCACGTCGGGCGAAGGTCCCTTACTATCAGCATACGTTCATTTTCCACCACAGAATGTAGTCGACGTCCGTATTGGGACGTCCTTGATTTCGATTGAGCAGGCACGTGCAAATATAGACGCGGAGATCCCAGACGGGATGACGTTGGAGGAGACAGTAGGAGTCACAAAGACCAAGTGGATAGAAAAGCTTGACATGTTCGAGTTGGAGGGTGCAAGTGAAGAGCAAAAAGAAATTTTTTTCACTGGCGTTGCTCATGCGTTGCAGGTGCCCTTTCTTTTCCCTTGTCATTGGCTCGCAATTGGGCTGAGGTAAATTGTAGTACCCATATGAGCAACACGAGCAAGGACGTTACTATTCCGGGTATGATGGGAAGATTCATGAAGACGAGTCGTACACCGGATACTCAATATGGGATACATATCGAGCAGAATGGGCATTTTTGATTCTTTTCGCGCCTGAGCGTCTTCCAGGGATGATTAAAAGTATGTTAGCTGATTATATTCAAGTACGCTGTTTCCATCTCTATTCTTTCTGTAATTTTCTGATCTGCTCATGGAATTTTTAGGGTGGCTGGTTGCCTATGTGGAAAAACATTGTCGGTGAGCATTTCCTGTTCCCTCTCGCACACCCGCTAACAGACGTCAGTCAATCAGAAACAAACATCATGGTTCGCTCCTTTCCCACCGCCTCTTTTCACTTCCATCCTTTTCCAGTTCTGACGCAAAGGGATTGAATTAGGTCGGAACCCACGCGGATTCACTGATAGCTGAGGCAGTCGTCAAAGGCGTGACCGGGTTCGATTTGGAGCTCGCATGGGAAGCTGTATGGAAGGACGCGACTGTTCCTCCAGAAAACGATGTTACAACTTCGTCAGTCCCTTTCCCTCATTTCCCTCTCATCTTCTAGGCGGGAACCTGACTTCGGGACTTTGATGACATGGCCGGTGTAGGTACTTTGATCGTGAAGAGGTACTCAACTGAACATTCATACTTACTACGTCAATTAACGGTCGTAGAACGTAGACTACGAAGTCCGCGCGGGTCTCAGTTCCACTTACGCCCAGAAAGGGTGGGTAGCAGATGATATCCACTCAGAGAGCGCTTCAAGAACACTTGACTACGCTTGTATGCTTCTGATCTTTGTCAGATTCACCCCCTTACCCTAATTCAATGTACAGATGACGATTATGCAGCCTACAAACTCGCTTCAGTCCTGGGAAAACCGTCGAATATGACTGACTTTTTACTCGAACGCTCACTTCGAGCTCCGTTTACGCTTTTCAATCCTGCCACGGGGTTCATGGAAGCCCGGAACTCGGATGGCACATGGGCGGGTGAGGATCGTGGGTGGACGGAAGGTAAGTTAACATTTTCCTTGTTACAGGCCAATATGAATTACCTGTCTTTCCGATGCAAAGGCGACAAGTGGGCATATTCGTTTGACGTCGTACATGATATTCCTGGGTTAATCGAAAGGAGGGGTGGGAATAAAAGTTTCGTGGAAAGTCTGGATGAGCACTTTGATGGGGGACACAACGATCACACTAATGAGGTGTTTAATGTCCAAGTTCACCCTAATCTCGTGCTCAACCTCTTCATATAGCCATCCCACCATATACCATACCTCTATGCACTCGCTGGCGCCGCATACAAGACCCAACTGCGTGTTCGCGAGATTGCACAGATTAATTATAATAATACACCAAATGGGTTGTCCGGGGTAAGTATATGTGTACCTCTTGCTCAGATGACATGTATTTACTTCTGATGTACAGAACGAAGACTGCGGACAAATGAGTGCATGGTACATATTCAGTGCGATGGGATTTTACCCTGTCAACCCCGTGTCAGGCGAATACATCGTTGGGTCGTATGTCCCTCCCTCTTCTATCATTTCACACTCTCTACCACTGTTTCTACCTTTCTTAGACCATTTTTCGACAAATTAACAGTTCACCTTCCTCCACGTCCAGGACACAAAGCGGACCAGTCGAGAACATTAACGATCATTGCACCTGGAGCCCCTACAAAACCACATATCAAGTCGTTGACGGTTAATGGGCGTAGAGTGGACGTGCCGATCATTAAGCATGAGGATATTATCGATGGTGGTGAGTTTGTGTTTGAGATGAGTGAGCGTGTGGAGGAGTGGGGGAATGTGGGTTTCTTTGTGAGTAGTCTCAGTCTCTTTTATCCTTTTTGGGAGTGTGGGTGGTGCATTGACGACTTTTATGGCGGTTAGGAACAGTATGCATTGATGGATGGAGAAGGGACGCAGGAAGAGATTCTCATTGATTCAAGGTGGGCCGGGGATCATGTTGAACTGTAATTATTTGAAGCGTTGAGGTAGTTATAAGTCTGGAGATTTGCCTCATGTAGTATCAGATTCTGGTCTGTATTTGCTTTCTTGGTACTCTTTGTGTCGCTATCGAGTTATGAATGAGAGTTTGTTTGATGGGCACCGTCGTTGAAACTTCTTCGACATTTGTCCGAATCAATGTTGAAATGTCCCCAATTGTCTGTTCCCAGAACAAGGTACCTAGGTCGAGGTAAAATTCTTCGTTCTGTCTCTAAATAGGGTTAGAGACTGTGAACTTGACACCCCACGTCTTGTCAACCTGCCAATAATACTATTGTTGCAATCCTCTGGAAACCAAAGAGTTTTGGCAAGACACAGGACCGACCATCACTCAAGTACGAGGATGTTAATGGTTAGGCCTTTTTGATTGCCCATTTTACGATTAGTAGTCGCATCTGATCCTCTAATCGGCGACCTAACTCCCCACTGTGTGAATGGACTATGATGTCAAATGGTCAATTGGCTTGTATTGCGGAACTTGGATAAGTCAGGAAGAAAACCGATAGAAAGATAGATTTCGAATGACAAATAAAATAGACTGAAGAAAGAATAGTATATGGTAACTTGCAAGTGTGCAAGAAAGTGAGAAGCTATTGTGGATACGCATAAGTACCTGAATTTGTCTATCTGTAAGAGCAGAAGAATACAAACTTCAGGAGAAAAGAAAGAGAACTTAATGTTCCATCTTTCATCGTCTCGCTAGCGTCCCTGGTATCTTTCCGATCAATGTTGTGAAGCCTAGTCCATTGCATGGTAGATATAAGAATTTGGAAAACCATTTTCTTGAATGACCGCGAGAAGCCACCAGATGGGCGCGCATAGGTGATGTCGGACGATATCGTTTTGCCAGCCCCACCAGTGAGGACACCACCATAGCGACCACGGCCGTCAACGATGACAAACCCTGGATCTCCATCAGCTGAAAAGAACCCCCCTGCCTCGTTATAGGGAAGTATGGACCATTCGATAGACCTCTGGAAAGTTTGGTTGGGAAAGTACTCTCGGACGTGAGAAAAGATCCCAGTAGCTCGCCCAATGGTGACATGAGTTGCAGGGCCATGTTTTATGACAAACAGACAAGTTTCCCCATTGTGATCGACCGTATCAGGACTGCGCATCATGTCTTCCGAGATGATGTCCTGAAGGGGAAGGAGATGATCGCCATAATACTCAACCCCTTCTCGAGTGTCAGTTTTAGGGTGCATTTTACGCTTAAAATCCGTAGGCGAGATCTTCATCCCTGGACAAATCAGTTAGGCTAAAGGCTTTAGTGAGATGCGCCAGAACAAACCAAGGTCCAGAACATTGCCCTTGTAGGACTCCTCGAATTTCTCCTTGTCGAGTCTGATGACTGCATAGTCTTTGGTAAACCCGAGTGGATCGGCACCAAAAGTGATCGCAGGGGAGTGGACAACATGCCCGATGACTCTATGACTCGTTTCACTCCACTCCCTCTGAATCCTGTGGAAAAATTCTTTAAGCAGATCAGTCCCCCTTTGGACCTCGTCTGATAGCTGCCTCTTTTTCTTCAAATTATTATCAGCCTCCCTAACTTCGTCATCACCAGTTATCCTCACCACCGACTCCTGTATCTCTTCTTTTTAGGTGTCGATATAATAACCAAGGTTTCTCATTTTGGACCGGATGAACATGACTAGGTCTCTGAATCCCTTCATGCCCAGAAGAAGGACGTCTTTACGAGGAAACCGTCGTTTGTGGAAGCGTAATCAGTGTTGGCCTCGTTTGATGGCAAGAGCACATGACGAGCTGTAACAGCAATATGTCCTTGCTCTGGCCGCCTTCGGCAAGATAGAGGCCGATGTTGCCCTGTAGGTGAGGCATGGTTGAGGCAGCGATGGGAAGCCCGAGCACAGCAGTGAGAGGACCAACAACGCTTGCAGTTGGATACATCTCAGGCACCCGATTTAGAAGGGGTGGTCCGACCGATCGTCTATACACGGATTCTCTGTACTCAGCATCGACAATGTCGTGACGCTCCAGGAGTTCAAGTAAGCCTTGTGCTGAGTCGAAAGCATCCTTGCTGATGAGAGTATCAGGAAGGACGCCAATCCAAAGGACTACGGGACTAAGATCTGTTGTGGCTTTGGTCTAGCAAAAACGAACCACGTCAATCGAAGACCAGAGGACTTTCTGCTGGTCCAAGAGATCACGAACCTTTGAAACAAATGTTAGTATTGTATTATCACCATTGGTATAATAACCTCGTGGCCGAGTGTTTTCAGATGTCGTTGATCTTGTGACCGAACACCCCACGGAACTCCCTAAGCTCACGATAAGCCTCAGGCACGGTCGGATTTATCCATGGTCTCTTTCCTGTCCGATACAAAAACATGGGGGGTTCAGGAGAAAATTACCTGAATAATAGAATGTCGCCTCGTCCATAGAGGGAATCCGAAATTCAGTCATGATGTCTTCGATTAACTTGATGACTTGATGATGAAGACAATATATGTTTTCGAGATTGTGTCAGTGTGACGTCATATACATAACATCCGTCTAACAGTGTCTTATACTGGGAAACCAGAATGTCCCTCTAAGCACACTGGCTAGCAACCCAAATTGATGGTATACCCACTTTTATCACTCCTTTTGCTTTAGTATCAGGAATCCTTCCCAAGCCCGTTGTGGCTCTTGTATTTGTGAATGAAAAAGACCTCTCGGAATGATCTCATTTCTAAGCCAAGAGTCATGTCAATTCAGAGTTGGTCTGCTTAAAACGTCAGTCATGTCTCTTTCAACTTCGTTCCTGACATACATACTCTAGGTATTCTCATTGCCAACTTTTGTCAGATGGCATTGGAAAATCATACTTTTCATTGCTCTTTCCTTGAACCAAGCATTGCATGACTTGAGAGTTTACGCCCTTTGCCTTCAGAGACCATGGATATTTGATCATTTCATAATGTCCACGTTTCAGATGAACGGGACCAAGCAGGAAACCCCCCGATGTACGCGAGCATCGGAAGACATGACAATATCAGAATTGAAAAGAGGTGAGTGCAATGTGGTGCCGGAACCAAACAACATAGGATACCATTTTGAGGTCTTGCAAGCATCCCCTTGGAATAAGACACATCTCTTGGGGATGATCACTGAAAGCACTCGGCGTGATGTTGTTTGGCTTTGTATAAATCACCCTTGGTCCAGACAAGTTGTAAGCATTGCATCTTTCAGTGGTGGCGAAATCAGTTGCTACAGTAGTCAATGATTCCATTTCAAATTTTGCCGGAAAAAATAAGGAGCTAGTCCTTTACGGCTTCCCATGTTGTAAAGATGGGAGAACAGGGAATAAGGGGTAGTGAAAGGAGTCATTGGTACAGGGGCGAACCATCAACTGACGTCTCCTGGTCTTTTTCCTCATGGGTAATCAACCACCCTTAATTATGTCTCATAAGTAAACCAAAAGATTGTGATCTCAAGTCTTTGTTCGTCAAAGTCCTAGGACGACCACAAATCAAAATAGCTTATCTGAGTAAAAATAGCTAACATAGCTGCTGCAAGGTCTTCAGCCACGAGAAGGATCCAAACTCTCATTTTGCTCTCCACGCATCCCATAGTCAAGCTCGCATTTGTGGAACTCTCTGTCGTACGCGAATCTTTTCTCTGCTATGAGAATGAGACGCCTATGTTATAGTATCATATCTCAT
The DNA here is from genome assembly GCA_017657275.1 of Termitomyces sp. T108. Lineage (NCBI taxonomy): Eukaryota > Fungi > Basidiomycota > Agaricomycetes > Agaricales > Lyophyllaceae > Termitomyces > Termitomyces sp. T108. Next base: position 357 of record JAGGAU010000085.1, on the reverse strand, counting down.
CGAAATTCCGCCCCGCATCTAACAACCTTCTTCCCTATTCCTTTGCATCGCAAGCCTAACTTACAGCTTGCAGAGTCCTCGCCTGAGTCGCGATCACACACACAAGAATCATCAAAAAGGACCGAGGTAGAGACGAATTGATAACCAGATGTGCCAAAAACTGATAGACATGTGGTAAAGCGTACTGGCGATCCCACGAGAAGATCGCTCAAAAGATGTGGGTAGGTGACCTAACAAACAACGCAAACCAGAACCAGACAAGGAAGCACTGACGAAACCTGGACCGGAGGCGGGAAGGGTGGCACGGAAGGAAGAAGAGAGAAGGGAGATAAACGTGACATGTTTCTGTACAATTTG
>JAGGAU010000084.1:0-42994 GCA_017657275.1 Termitomyces sp. T108 | reverse complement strand
AACCTTTGTGCAAAAATAGCCCGAAGATTGATGCAGAGATCTCGGATCATGATCCGAGATCAAAGCATCAAACCTTCGTAACAACTCATGACGTTCAAACCAACCAACCTCGTAGCTGTCCCAAAGACTCCCTGAACCTCTCCCAGTCCTAGTCAACGGACAACGAACAGGCCGGAGAACCTGAGGACGCGACAGCCGAGCCCCGGCAAGGGCAGGAACCGTCGAAGGACCAGGTTTAGCCTTTCCAAGGCTAAACCTTGCTCCAGAGACGCGTTGAGACCGCGCCAAGCCTGTACTGGTACACCGGGACAAAGTCGGGTCGACAAAAACACGCAAGCCGTGCACTGGTCCGTGCGCGTAACGAGGGGTATAAAGAGAGGGAAGATTTGAGGGGATCGGGCAAGCAAATACTTGCCACGGCTCGGAGTCCCCAGGGAGCAGACATCTTAGGCTTAGGGAGCTCGTATTTAGTCTTCGGGGTTTTGAATTATATTCATTTTGAGCCCAATTTTCGAGTGACTTCCCCAAGTTGTTTGAAACTTAAATCAATAAATTTATTATTACTATAACCAACTAAGTGTGCGCGACGTGTGTCCGGAGCCCCACGAACTAGTGAAGTGGAAAGAGATCCGATCAGATAAGATAAGATCAGATAAGATCAAATCAAATCGTCGGCCTCAACAAGTACATTTCGGAACAATCCAGACAGCCATAAGGACCTCACAATCAAACAAGACAAGGTAATCGACTGGGACATACTGGTTGAAAGAGTTATACACCTTATTGCAACTCATCATTCCCATCTACCTCAGCATTTGTATATCTATTGGAGATAACTTATGACCTACACCTCAGTTGATGTATCAATGACTGAGGTAGCCCAGATTTCGTATCTGATCCATATAGTTCGACTTTTGGTTTGTCTCTGTATTTTTTCTATGTTTTTCCCTCTGTGGCGGCGGCGTATGGATCATGTATCCCTGATATACCTCGGAATCCCTCTGCAACACCACAACTTGACTGACATTGTGAATGACTCTCATCCTGCAGGGGCATCTTGACTCAGTATGAGTTCTGGAAAGTCGAGATACATCAAAATGCTTGACAACTGGAGCTGTATACAAATGAAAGTGTTTACTTCCGCATTCTTGTTCTGTACCTGGAAACTCACGCTCATTGCCTGCAGCAGGAAGGGACAAGCAAGATTCATGCCACTGAGGGCAAAATGTATTTCACACTGACCATGAAGCGCGACTGAGAAACTTGTTTAAGACCCTGAAAATTATGTGATACTCGATTCCCTGTGATACATATATGCTACTACCCTACATCTTGTGACCACCATCGAGATGTGGGATGGCAGAAGCATCATCGATAGAGAAGTACCTATTCTTGGCATCAACTTCTAAATCCGCAGAGTACGGCAGGTGGTACCATGGTACATGAGTATATACCCCCCCTTCACTAAAATTATGAAAAGGTGTCCACATAGGCTGTAGAGAGGAAGTACATGATATTCTGTTCAATTGAAAGGACATAGTTATATGTATTTGCGTCACTCTTGTCGGTCTGAGCCCCTTTAGTCTTGACTACCCCATTCATCAATAACCTCAACTAATTCCTTTGCTTGCATGCTGGGGATGTATTTTTTGGTGGCCTTGTTCCATCCCGTGTGTATGTCAACAAACTGCAGAGGATTTGCTGCATTATTTAGTACAAATCCTTGACAATCTCTAAGGCCAATACTATTCGCACCCATACAGGCACGGCGAACGCTTGGATCATAATCCAACTGTCAGCAAAGTCAAGTACATCAAGGACAGACACTCATACCATTTGTACATTTCGTTACTCTTAGAGTGTGAGATGCCCTGCCTGTCAAGTGCGGATTCAAAGGATTTTTTTGTCTTCTGAAAATTCATTCCCTCCATCCAATCGGTGAACAAAACAAATCCATCGGTTTCCCGCTTTCCACCCTGCTGAACCTTGCCCTCAAGAAAACCAGGGTTTCCCATAGGCAGGTTCGCATCGATTTTAGCACGCTGGTAATCTTCCATAAGCTTCTGAAGCTCTTTCCTGGTGCCATAAACCTTCCACGCTTGGCCTTTAACCTTCCAGATCCCCAGCGCTTCGCGACTCTTAATACGTTCTGAGACTGGTAGTATTGTCACATTGCCATTGTGGGTGAAGCGGACGTCGGCCATAGTGGCAACAGCTTCGGACAGTTTTGAACATCCCAGAATGAGCAATGAAGTCCTGGTACTCACTGGACACTTGAACAAAGGACAAGACAGGTTGTATTGATCAACGGAGACCATTTATATACAAGAAGTATCTGCACCCCAAAATCATATCTCCACATGGATTTGGATTGCGGCAATAATACGCAACATAAGGCAAAGATTGAGATGCTCTACAATGGCTAACCTTAATTTTAACTTTAGAACTTCTAGTCGTACAATCACCATATCTCCTATCTGTCGGGACAGCAGTAATCACGCTCCTAGTCCCGTGTTCTTCAGGGTAATAGCAGGAACAGACATCACTACCCATTTCTTGCCCTGCGTTTCATAAATGGGATAAACTGTCCCAGAACAGCCTTCCTTCATGACACACTGTTGCAACTCCATCCTAGCACATAGTGAGGTGAAATCAAGTTCAGATAGTCAAGAAATACAAACATACATGTCTTGAAACTCCTTTTCATTTGAAGAAGTCAACGCTTTCCTAAAGAAACACAAATCCTAAAATGAGGCGCGTTTTAGCTATGAGCAACGAAGTTCATGTCAAGAAAGACGTTCTTGTGACTGACCTGCATCAAATCATTCTTAGGTTTGACTTGCTCGAATCCACCATAACGAGTATCCTGGCGAATGAGGGTAAAGTCATCATGGTCATAGTTGAAATCATTCATAGCTCAGACAGGTGAGAAGCCAACATGGGAGCTAGTGCTTAAATCAAAGTCATATGTTCGGAGTCCCAAATCGCGGTGTTTGCCACATTCATCGGAGTTTTAAATAATGCAAACGGCGGTGCTGCGCACAGAAACCAAATGGTGAAGCGCAACAAGGCAGCAAAGGGCAACTCACCTTCCGCCGTTTCTCTCGTCATTCCGTCTTTGTACCTTGGCCCAGTCTCAGCAGCATTGTCGCAGGCTTTTCTGACCTCAACCGGCATAACGCATGTCTTAAGTGTTGGGGCCAGCCCGACAAAACCAGTTGAGGGCTTAACGTACAAACGTATATCAATCAACGACTCTCCATCTTCGTCCATTATCAAAGTTTGCGACACTGCCTGTGATATCATTGACGAGGCGCTCAAGTCACACAATGGCACAGGGAAGATTTTGGTGCATTGTTCGGCCGGAATATCTCGGTCTCCTATGGTTGTGGCGGCCTACCTAATTCGACGGCGAAATATGTCGCTGAAGGAGGCCTTACATCAAATTGTCGTTGTCCGCCTGCAAATATCGCCCAACTCAGGCTTCTTGCAGCAGCTGAAGGAGCTCAAGCAGGAACTGCGCGGGGAAGTGTCCTTAGATGTGGAAGAGCTTCCAAAGCGAGAGAAGGACCGATTAGCTTTGTTAGAACCTACAGAGCCTGCAGCATGATGGATGTAAGTCAGCTGTGGAGTTGGGAATGTTCATAATCAGCGCACTTACCATATAGCTTGATGCCAGTGCTCAAATATTCCCATTGGTATTCTGACGCGGTCTATATCGTCAGCTAAGTACCCCACTGCCCCCAGAAATCCCCGCAAGAGGTCACGGTTACTTGGTGTCTTCCACTTGAATAGGGCATCCACTTTGTCTGGGTCCATCCGGATCCCCTGGTGTATATTAGTAGAGGATAAGGGAGATGAAATGGTATAGCATAATGATACATGATGGTGTTGAGAATTTAAGTCAAGGCATGAGGGGAATGAATCGTTCAGGTTGCCTCCAAGAAGATCTACAAGTAGGAAACCTCGGTTTTGATGGCAACAAGAAAGCCATTAGGGGCGAAAGACTGATCGAACCATGTAGTAGCTGGTTCCTGCCGAATTTTCCCTCAGGACGATGCCAAAAGCGGTATACAGAGACACTTCAGTCACTTAATCAGATGCCGAAGATTTCAATGGGTGATTCAATGGGTGACATCTATTGCAGTAGATGTTGATTTTGTAGAAAGTACTCGTCAGTGAACGCTCTTGACCTAGCAACTTCTGTGCAACCATGTGACCTTTAGAGGATGCCGACGCTGGACTTGGTGGGATTTTTTCAACAACGCTGGTCAGGTGTAAGTAGTGACTCAAGGTCTTTGAATAATGTGTGGGGGATCACACTCCTTAGCCTGACTCAATATATCACTGAGTCAATAGACGTGTACATAATATATTTTGCTTTCTTTTGCAGGTCAAAATACTACAGTACTTTGCTTCGTACCTTGCCATCACTGGCAGCCAAACACACACCAATTGCCAGACTCATCACTCCAGTGCCATTTGGAGTTCAGTTTCTCGTCGTGTATAACCCATTGTAAAGTTCGCTCGTCGTTTTTCTGACTTCGGTCTCCCCTCTGCCCATGTAGTTTCGCGTTTCCTGCCTGTCCTTTCATCCAGTTGAATATCATCCACAAAATGCATGACGTCACGCCCGAACTTCTCATCGCTCAAGGCCTTCATCCAAATCAGGTTCTTGAACTGGAGCTGACTGTGAAGGATGGCTGCTGCCTCTTCAAGAATCTCAGCTTTCTTTATGATTTGTTCTACAAATTCATCCACCTGCAAGAGGAGTAGAGAGTTTTGATCAGTTCAGATTGAGTAGTGAGTAGTACTTACTTCCTGTTCATCGCCGCTCCCAATAGGAGATGAACTACGATGGGGGCTCTCTGGGACTGGGGAGGACCGGGTGAGATCAATGATCTCTGGAGTAATATCAGTGGTCAATGGCATCGGTGTCAGTGTTCTCATCTGGTGCCCTGTTCTCTTTATTTGCCGCAGTACGCTGTCTGTCAGCACGCTGCTGTTGTTTCAAGCATGAGGAACACGTTTTTGAGAACCGATTATCGGGCATTAGATTGAAATTTGACGCGTCCACCAATAGCATATGCCGACACTTGCCACATTTCTGATAAGTGGGAGGGTTCATTTAGGCAACGAGAGAACTTTTCAAGAAGTTGACGCGTTGACGCGTCGACGCGTCATGAAAAAAGAACCTTCATTCTGTAATACATCATACTGATAGGCGAGAGGAACCCCACAAAATCTGTCACCCCACCAAGTCCAGCGTCCCTCCGAAGGTCACATGGTTGCGAAGAAGTTGCTAGGTCAATAGCGGTTCACTTCAACAGAAAAGCGACGAGCAAAGTTCGAACACAATGAATACGATCATGGGCAAACACGGCGAGAAGCAGAACTCTAAAATCAATCACGACACAAACCTGTGCTCCAAAATATGCTTGGAGTACACTGTATAATTACCCAGTGATACATTGAGTTAGTCTAAGAGTGTGCAAAAATTTACGACGTACCACCTTCCAGTGTCGGCATCTTCCGAAGGTCGCAAGGGTCAATAACTTTCACTTTAACAAGCGTTCGATCAGGGCTTCAGCGTCTTTTATTTTAATCCCCTAGGATAGCGGCAGATATACACATAAAGCCTTTGCCTTTGCCTTGACCCTTGCATGCACTATTTAACCAAACAGGAGCTCGACATGACCTTCTCGTTCTACATCCTTTGTGAAATTTGAACTATATATAATGCCTTGGGATCCCATACGGCTCAACGACGGTTAGTATCTCCTTATGACACAGCAATTCTCCAATCATAGATTGTTTTTTGGGCAGGTTACTTCATTCCCAGCATCGTGTGTGTTTTAGCCTCTTCACAATTTATATCCTTTTGAGCAAACGTCTCGGTACTATGCCAGGTTTGGAACAGAAAATCTAGGAAATGGACAAGGACCGCTTGATCAAATCGAACAGGCTATTTCAGTTGGGTTCGGCCATATTGGTACGTACGATGTTTCATCTGAGGCCTCAATGTATTTTCATTGAATTCGTAGAGACTGCGCAGGGGTTTCAAAATGAAGCTGAGGCTGGTACTGCCATCCGCGAAAGTGGGCTTGCGCGCTCCGAGATATGCATTACCACCAAATTTTCTGGATTGAATGGCCTCGACATTCAGACGTCCATGAAGAATAGCTTGAATAACGTGAGGATTTGACTCGGAGAGATCCTGTATTGACGATGTTGAACAAAAAGCTCGGAGTGACCTATGTCGACCTGTATCTTATCCACCACCCGAGCCTTGCGATCCCTGATATGGAAACTGTATGGAAACAGATGGAAGATCTTAAGAGAAGAGGCTTAACTAAGTGAGTTCGTGATGCAGAAAAGTGAGACCAGTACTGGACAATCGACGTTATTCCTAGGAGTATCGGTGTCTGCAACTTCGGTGTCCCAGAGCTTACGATATTACTGGCTTCTGCTAAGATCAAGCCTGCTGTAAACCAAGTACGCATGATTGACCTTTCTTCTCCTTCCGTCCAGGCTGACATGGACCCGCATGAAAAGATGGAACTTCACCCTTATGTGTTTGCAAGGCAGAAGCCAACCATAGATTTCTCAACAAAACACGGTATCGTTACTGAAGCCTTCGGCACTTTGACGTACGGAGTTTCCTATTCCTTGCTTCGTTTAGAAGATCTTAACCTAGCTGGTGCAGTCCTATCACTCGCCAACGGGGTGGAAGTTTGGATAAACCACTCACTGAGATCGCGACGCGCCTGGCTGCAACACCAGATCAAGTCCTTCTTGCTTGGGCTAAAGCCAAAGGAACAGTGGTAGTCACGTTAGTCTCAAATCATTCCTCTTCCACTTTGACTTGCTTAGCTTATTATATGTTTGCTTTACAGAACTAGCTCCCAAAAACGGAGGTTGGAAGGATATCTATGTGCTGCTGACCTCCGTATGCTGCTTATTCTGATGATGAACTTGAGATCTCGCTTATAGTGTATAATACGCAGCTTTGACATCCGACGATATATTCAAGCTTGACGAAGCTGGTGCCACTTTCTTCGCCTCACTCGAGCCATCTCGAGTTATCGTTGGCATTTTACTGGGTATAGTGTTATTAGCACTGAGCTTGCGTACTGGATGTGCAGTCTATGACATCCTATAGCACATCTAGCAACAATCGACGCTTCGTAATGTGTCTAGTAAAGCTCATATTTAGTGCTTATGCCAGCTTTCGGTGATCGTTGACGAATAATCTGACAATTCAAATGGTTCGTCCTACTTTCGATCGTTCACTAATTTACTAGTGCATTACATCCGAATAGCGCGCCATATCAATATCAAATTGGTCAACGACAAAACTTCCCACGCGAGAACTATCATATCAAATAAGCTCATTGCATGCCTTTGTTTTTAGTTGCGGTCAGCCTGTACGAGGTCCCTCAAAGCTTTAGGGCCTCAAGCTGAAGCAGCTAATCGCATATACTGTTCTTGATTTCCAGGCATAATGACACGTCTTGATCTCGATCTATCGATGAGCTTACTTCAGGTATGTTCGGACAAATTGCCTGTAACCATATTAGTATGTATGTGTGGACACCATGAAGTGTTCAGACACCGTCCGTATTGGCATTCCGAAATAAGGGTGGTACATATTGTCAAAGCGGATGTATCCGGACATTAACTTTGGTTCTTTGGTGGGCGTCACTGAAAGCAATCAATACCGCTTTTCTCCTACTTTGGATACTTAGGACTGTTTCTCACCTTGCTTGGAGGACTGTGGGCGTCGATGGAGCTATAGATAGTTCCGAAGCATTGCCGCTCAAGCTTCACCCTGGACATCTCTTAAGCATTCAGGCATACCCTTCTATTCGATCTGTCCGGCATGGAAGCAGCCTCAATTCTTCCAAGTCTTGATGTATATCTCTAACCTTTAACCAACAGTCTTATGGCTAAGACACTTGGATATAACTCAATAGTTTGTTTGAAAATTCTTTCTTACAACCTGTTCTCCTTCACGAGAGGTTGGTTCTAGCCTTGTTTCTTCACTTTGCCAGCCAGTTGGTTCTTTCTTCGAAGCACAAGCGCCTGACTTATTTCCGAACATCTGAATCACGGACTCAATCATGCATGTAAACTCTTCCACATTGTCCTTCTATTCTCCTCTCTTGCTTTTCTGGCACACAAATGGCAAGAATGGTCAAGGCAGGACCGAGGACCAACTACAGCTACAAATGGGAGCACCATACTTGACTGCCAGGCCTAGGTCTCCACTAAATATATGTCAGTACACATTCATCTGTCGAATTATTTAACTCCAATTTTCACAATAGTGGATTGAGTATATCATTGGTCTGTGTAGGCGTTGCAAATAACGGAACGGATACAATTGGGTCTCAAGGCATGTCGTTTAAGAATTGTTAGTCTTTAAGTGTAATACTGACGTGAAGTCGAGATTGGGCCAATCACTTGTTTGACTTGTCAAAATGTCATCCTTATGCTCTATATTCTGACCTTATCCAGTTTCGACAGACCAAGATGTTAACAAGGCTTTGATGTGACTCGAAGTTCCAGTGGGTAGGGCTCGGATGAGGGCAGGGATGAGGCTGGATCCACCCGTCTGCTACTTCGATCACTGTTAATCTCCAAGGTCACCAATTATCCCATAAGTTAGCCCCGACGGTCTGGCACAGCTGCTAACTGACGTTGAGCTGGGTATTCGGAGCTGTGTTTGGGACGGAGCAATCTTAGTACAGGATATTTATGTATTTATTTCAGTTGCTGTGCAGGATCACACCAAATACATCTAGTATTTATTTATCTATCAGTCAGGATCTCGACTGTCCTTATCGTTGTTGTTTACTCCATATGTTATTTCAAAGTGCTTACACGAAGTCTTGTTGCTACAGTACGGTTGACAGATACCATGTGCAGACCGCTCAGAACACGTATATGACTCAATCCATCTGATGCTTGTCAAAGTAACCAGAGAGATCATTGACTACGACTAAACTACAATCATCAATAGTAAATGGCTGCATTAAAACTGTCACAAACGCGTATGGATAGTGGTATTTATATCTTGGATGGTCTTGATTGACGCTGTAGATAGGTCAGAGCGTGGACACTGAGCAGCTGTTTTCTGCGACTTGAATATTGATGCTGCGCAGGCATCAACATGCTGTGACTGTCAGTGGGAGTGGTATCAAGGTATCCTCCTTCACTCAAGCGCCTGCGCGTCCGTAGTGATTCCATCACTTGAGAAACGTTCTTGTTTTCACAAAACTCCTGACCAAATTTGGTAACGGTACGTAGTTGACACTCTGTAAGCCGTAGTGTTGCCTATCCAAATTCGACCTGCTATAATACTACTATCCATAACATGTTTCATTTCGAATTTAAACTGACCTGAGAGCTCTCCTGCCAAGAAACTTCGATTCAGATGGCCTGAAGTGGTGGCTCTTGTGCGCTTGCGGATAGATGTAGCTAATGAAAGGTTATCCAGCTACCGGTCATCCTTCTTCAACCAGGCCAGGGATCATATAAGGTTGGATTGCGAAGCATCAGCACCAAGAATTGTGATTCAGTCAAGAGATATGTAATCAAATGTCAAGCCATCAATATTGCAGTGAACGGAGTGTCAGGGGTCTTCTGTGCGGAGACCATCAGCTTGTGAGCACTTGTAGTGCCGAGTTCACGAGTGTCTTCATTACAGCTGCGGTTCACGGGCTTCTTGTTCATCCTTCCTTTACGACTCCCGGTGCCTTATCGCCGTGCTGGTTCTCGGTATCAAAAGCCTCTGGAGCAGTTTAGGCGCGTTCTAGGCCAAGGGCAGATCGCCAGCGATTCAATCATTTATGTCTTTTCCGAGGCGAAACATGCCGGAGCCCGGGGACCTCACTGACGAGGAGAACGACGATACTATCGACCCAGAGCTGCGTCTGCGCACCGTACGCACAGCTGCATCTGCAATTGCAGAGTCAATAAAGTCAGAACGGCGTGCAGAGCGGAGGAGAAGTATCAGGGCGAGGTCGAGGTTTTTTCGTAGGAATACTACTTCCAAAAAATCCCAGCACGCTCCTGCGGAAGCAGGCCCATCCAAGGTTCCAGGCGTGCGGCGAAATGTGTACGTTAACTATCCACTGTCGGCCATGGAGGTCGACCAACACGGCGAGCCGGTGGTACGGTATCGGAGGAACAAAGTACGGACAACGAGTAAGTTTTCTTTCATTTGCATTTCTACCATTTCTAATCCTGTCCAGAATATAGTCTTATCTCGTTCGTCCCAAAAAATTTGTATGAACAATTCAGAAGGTTTGTGATCATCATTTTGTCTAGATTCAACATTGACCGTTCATTCAGAGTTGCAAATCTCTTCTTCTTGGCGCTAGTTGTCGTGCAGTGTCGGTTCGAGTCCATTGCCACTCAATTCTTGCTAATTTCCCAATAGTGTTTCCCGTCTTCGGAGCCGCTGCCGGCAGTATATCGGTTCTACCGCTCGCCTTTATTCTAGCCGTCACAGCGCTCAAAGACGGCATAGAAGATTACCGGCGTGGTGTACTTGATGAAGAAGTGAACAATTCGGGCGTTACAAAACTTGCCGGCGGATGGGTCAACGTGAATCAGCCTACTGACCCTCGGTCATGGATTGAAAAACTTTTGGGTTCAAATCCGCCGGGAAGACTGTCAAAGGGCGTTCGAAAGTTGAGGGATCGAGAGGCGGGGAAAGCAGAGGCTGGAATTAGGATTCTGCTGGATAAGGCGGGCGAGTCGAGCACGAGCTTCCAGATGGCGCCTAGCACCAGCCATATCGATCTTCGTCGTGGTGCAGGGGGAAGGAAACTTGATGATATCCAGAGCATTGATTCTCACAGTTATCCTCCCTCGCTGCCTCGTGGACAATCGCAGTCATCGCTCGATGGTTCTTCGACGACCTTGGTAAAGGCCCCATCAGAGCCATTTGGTTCTATGTCGCAGTATCAGCAATCAATTCACTCACAATCGACGATGGGTGTCATTGATTGGGACAAACGGATCGGTGGTACTGCACGCTGGGAACGGACACTTTGGAAAAAGTTGGAGGTAGGGGACATTGTTCTTCTCCGAGACAACGACCAAGTGCCAGCGGATATTGTCATTCTCTCGACTTCGGATGCGGATAGTATGTGCTACCTGGAGACGAAGAATTTGGATGGCGAGACGAATCTCAAGCCTAGAAAAGCTGTCAAGGGGACTTGTACCATCCAGTCAGAGGAGGACATTGAGCGTGCGTCTTTCTACCTCGATTCTGAGCCACCACACCAGAATCTGTACTTGTACCATGGCGTACTGCGTTACAAGGATGCCTCAACAGGGGAGCAGAAGCAGGAGTCAGTCACTATCAACGAGCTCTTGTTGCGTGGATGTATGCTGCGGAATACGAGCTGGGTCATCGGGTTAGTGGTGTTCACGGGTGCAGATACCAAGATCATGCTGAATGGTGGCGATACCCCTTCGAAGCGGAGCAAAATCGAGCGGGAGACCAACTTCAACGTCCTCGTCAATTTTGCGGTGTTGACTTTGATGTGTATGATCTCAGCTATCTTGAGTGGTATCCAGGACTCGCGGACTGCCACAAGCGCCACTGTCTATGAACACGATGTCGATCCCACAGACTCCGCTATCGCGAATGCTCTTGTTACATTCGTGTAGGTTTTTTCGTGCATACACCGACTCATATACTTAATGACCATGATGAACTAGGTCTTGTCTCATCGCCTTCCAAAACATCGTTCCTATCTCACTCTACATCTCCATTGAAATTGTCAAGACCATTCAAGCTTACTTCATTTCTCAGGACGTTGATATGTACTACCAACCTTACGACACACCATGTATACCTAAAACTTGGAACATCTCCGATGACCTTGGCCAGATCGAATACATCTTCTCCGACAAGACGGGTACGCTCACACAGAATGTCATGGAATTCCAGAAATGCTCCATTCAAGGCGTTCCTTATGGCGAGGGCATGACAGAGGCCCAGCGCGGTGCAGCGACTCGGGAGGGACGGGCGAACACAGTGGACCCAGAAGAACTTCATGAGAAACTTGAGACGCTCAAGCAGCAGATGCTGAGTACTATGGAACGCGCGTTCAAGAACCGATATCTTCAGTCCAACAAGATGACCCTGATATCGCCACAGCTTGCTGAAGACCTGACGAACCGTGCTTCCGACCAGCGCACCCATATCATTGCGTTCTTCCGAGCCCTCGCTATCTGTCATAGCGTCCTCGCGGAGAAGCCAGACCAGCAGGCCACGCCGTACCGCGTGGAGTATAAGGCTGAGTCGCCAGATGAGGCCGCGCTCGTGTCGGCCGCTCGTGACGCTGGGTTTCCGTTCTTAGGCAAGTCGAAGGATGGTATTGATATTGAAGTGATGGGGCAGCGGGAGCGGTATACGCCGTTGAAGATGCTCGAGTTCAACAGCACACGGAAGCGCATGAGTGTGATTGTGCGTAATCCGGAGGGTCGACTGATGTTATACACCAAGGGCGCGGACAGCGTCATCTATGAGCGGCTTGCAAAGGATCATGACCCGGTGTTGAAGGAGAAGACGAGCAAGGATATGGAGATGTTTGCGAATAATGGGCTGAGGACGCTGTGTATCGCGTTTCGATATCTGGATGAGAACGAGTATATGTCGTGGTCGAAGAAGTATGATGATGCAACCAATACTATTGAGAACCGCGACGAGGAAGTAGAGAAGGCGAATGAGTTGATCGAGCATTCGCTACACATCTTGGGTGCGACGGCGTTGGAGGATAAATTGCAGGAGGGCGTGCCAGAAGCGATAGAGACCCTTCATCAAGCTGGCATCAAGCTGTGGATTTTGACGGGTAAGTTTCTTTCTATTGCTACCTAGTACGACTGAAGAATATACGAACGTCGTGTCTTCCAGGTGATAAACTCCAAACGGCCATTGAGATTGGTTTTAGCTGCAACCTCCTCAAGAACAACATGGACATAATGATATTGTCAGCTGATTCCATGGAAAAGACTCGTTCCCAAATTGAAGGTGGCCTGAACAAGATTGCTTCGGTCCTTGGCCCACCGTCATGGGATCCACGTGAACGTGGCTTCTTCCCCGGTGCTAAAGCGTCTTTCGCTGTGGTGATCGATGGTGATACACTGCGCCACGCTTTATCTCCTGATCTCAAGGAGATGTTCCTCAACCTTGGTACTCAATGCGAGACCGTTGTGTGTTGTCGTGTGTCTCCTGCTCAGAAGGCTTTGACAGTGAAACTTGTTTGTCATACTCAATTTCATCAAGCTTCGCAGAAGCTGACTTTCACTCTTTCTCAGGTCAAAGATGGGAGAAATGCAATGACATTATCAATTGGGGATGGTGCCAATGACGTGGCCATGATTCAAGAGGCGAACATCGGTGTGGGGCTGTTTGGGCTGGAAGGCTCTCAAGCTGCCATGTCGGCCGATTACGCATTTGGACAATTTAGGTTCCTGACTAAACTTCTCCTTGTACATGGGCGCTGGTCGTACCAACGGGTCGCAGATATGCACAGCAATTTCTTCTATAAAGTGAGGTTTCTTTCTATCACTCATGACACTGTGCCTTTTTCTCAGTGGGATTTAGAACGTTATCTGGACTCTTGCTTTGTTCTGGTTCCTTCCTTTCAACAGGTTAGTGTTGTTATCCATTACTCCCGGTCTATAATCAATTGACTTCGATAAAGCTTTGATGCAACCTACCTGTACCAATATACATTTGTCTTACTGTATAACCTTGTATTTACTTCCTTACCCGTCATCGTCCTCGGAGGTATGTCCGAACTTCTTGTTTCCCCTCTCGTCTCTAACTGATGTCGTTACTTCCACAGCCTTCGACCAAGACATCAATGCCAAGGCAGCCCTTGCATTTCCCCAACTCTACGTCCGTGGTATCCGTGGTCTTGAGTATACTCGTACCAAATTCTGGCTCTATATGTTCGACGGTCTCTACCAATCGGCTGTCGTATTTTTCTTTCCGTACCTCGTGTGGACACTGGGGTTGAGCGTATCGTGGAATGGTAAAGGCATCGAATCCCTATCGGAATTCGGGACTACAGTCGCGGTGTCTGCGATCTTCGCAGCTAACTCTTATGTTGGGCTGAGCACCAACTAGTTTGTTGCTTTTTTTCCGCTGGAGAAGATGATCTGACCAGTTATTTCTAGTTGGACAGTAATCACATGGGTTGTGGTTTTCGGATCTACGATTGTCATGTTACTTTGGATTGTGATCTATTCGTTCTTCCTGACAAAAGACTTCGTTGATGAGGTCGTAATCCTGTTTGGGGGTATCACTTTCTGGGCGACTGTCCTTCTCGCCGCTTCCGTTGCACTTGGTAAATATCAGTCAATATCAGTTTGTCTCACTTCTTCTGCTGATGGAAATCATAGCTCCAAGGTTTCTCGTCAAGTTCTTTACAACAGTCTACGCCCCATTGGACAAAGATATCGTGAGAGAAATGTGGGTCATGGGGGATCTCAAGGATCAACTTGGCCTAAAGCATCGACGGGCCAAGAAGATGCCCAAGAACAAGGGAACTCCTCTAGAGGCTGCGCCAATGTTCCAAGCACAGCATAACCGTTCGCTTACTGAACTATCGAATATACACGACCGGTATGAGCCTGTTGTGAACTCTAGTCCTGGGCCCAAGGATTCGAATCGCCAGACATACCTGAACACCCCACCCATGAGCCAAGCCAATGACCTTCATATACCCAATGTCCAGTACACACACGTCAGAAGCGACTTGAGCCGAGAGCGCTTATCTCCGATCCCAGCCAGTCCGGCGGGCGACCGTTATGACATAAATCCATCACCGCAACCTTCTTACTATTCCGCTTCGGCGCTCCCTCCTCAGTCTCCGCTTCCGCCTTCCAAGTATAAATTACCAACTGGTGAAATAACCAACTCCCCTCCACCACCAAACCAGCGAACAAGTCTGACTACGATTCGGGCTTCGGAGCCACAACCGATGTCACCATCGATTCCTCTTCCGCGATCACCTAATACCTTACAAGTACCTGGCGCTCCCCATTCTCCAGGGACAATGGAGATGCAAATGCGCGACACCCGACATTGGCCAAACGATCATGAGCCACACTACAGTCACGATCATGAGCGATCAGGAAGCTCTGCATCCTATAACACGATGGCTGATGACTACTGGACAGCCGAGGATGATTATGCTTCAACAAGTATTGGGCATGGAGGTCGTCCACACTCACAATCTGGCTCTGCTCTTGGTGACGATGATCGGACGGTAGGGCACTCGGGTGAGAGACATAGACATGATGCTGCGCCGTCTTGGGAGGGGGGTTATGCGCTGTGAGTGTTCGTCGTCGAGACTCGATACTATCTCATGACTATCGCGGATCTGGATTGGATTGGACATTTACACTCGTTCATTTATCACTTTTTCTCTCGTACTGCGCATAACTTATATGTAGTATCAGAATTGCAATGTTATCGGAAGCATCGTTTTAAGCATCTAATTTGATGGATCTGCATGTGCCTGGTCAGGCATGTTGTCTTTTTGGGCCAAGGACTTTTGACCCAGAAACTTCGACAAAACAAGGAATCAACGTTGCAACTGTCGCCGGTCGGAAAGCTTTCCACTTCTCCACGAACACTCTGTTTGTCGAAGAGAAATTGCCCCGTCCTTCTTGTACACAGGCAGGAGCGTCCGTATGAAAATCAATCCATTTCGAGGACTCGACTCACATTCGGAAAAAATCGGCCGCAAAAGTTAGTCAGAATCATAGAAACCACGAATTACTATATGTGTGAGCACAGCAATATTTAACACCTCCACACATTTGTTTTCTATCGTCGTCATGCCTCCAATTACGACAAACGAATCCCAGGAGCAGTCGACGTCGACAACATCGTCGATACTCAAGGAAAGGAGGTTCAAGCTAAGCAGGTATGCACACCTTCGCTTTAGCCTAAGTGACCTGGGAGTCAAATACTCTCTTAACCTTTCAATCGAATAGGGCTTGTGATCGATGTCGGTGAGCGCATCCTCCTTTGTCTTCATCTCTTTGAATGAGGCTAATATGAGGCTCTCATAGACGAAGGAGAATCAAATGTGATGAGGGCCACCCGTGCCAGGCATGTCTTACGGCCAACTCTGCCTGTACATTTGAGGAACCAGGGAAGAGAACCCATCCCCACAAGTCCAAGTAAGCGCCCTTTGATTCGAATTTATTCTTATCTAGAACATCTTTAACAATTTCGTTTGACGTCAACTAGACGAACAGCAACCCTTGAAGATCGCATGCACCATCTGGAGACTCTTATTCAAGCCATACCGCCCGCAGTATTTGCAGCAGGTGGTATCTTACCGCCCAACGTAGGGCAGCAGCCTCCGACAGAAACCGCAGCCAGCCCTGTTTTGCCTTTTGCATACCCCACACAATTTCCTTCAGGCGTCCCCCCTCCATCGTTGCACGTGTTTCCCCTCACAAACCCATCTACACATTTCACTCGTGATTCTAGTGTCAATGGGGAACGACATCATGGTCCAAGCTCTTCGCTTGACTCAAATCACAAGATGACCCCGGATCAGCTTGCGGAAGAAGCGTCGCATATGTCCCTGACCGCTTCGTATCTTTATTTCGACGACGAAGGTTATACCCGATGGCAAGGCGAAACTTCCGGGCTCCCAGTTCTTGATCTTCTCGTCGAACGTCACGTCCCATCCTCCCACCAAGAAAAATTATCCCCGGCGCTTGATAAGTCTCAGGCCAGCAAGCATGAAAATGCAACAAATACGGATTGGTTCCCGGATAGAAAACCTCGGCGAACGGACCCCAACCCACAGACATTATGGCGCCTGATGACATCTTACATCGTCCCGGAGCTTATGGATAGGTAAATTATATCTTTCTATTCCACCTGAAAAACATATTCAAAGTCGAGTATAGTTTGGTGCAGTGCTATTTATCAACTTCATACTATATTCTTCCTTTCCTCCACGTGCCTACATTTCTTTCCGTGCGTTTGTTTGGCTGAAAGCTTTGTTTTTTCTGCTGAGTGTATACCAGGACTACGGTAACCCAGAAAAGTGGGGCGAGGCGGGGTTCGCATCGTTTATTGTTGCGGTTTGCTGCTTGGCTTCAAGACACATTGATGATCCCCGCGTTCGCGCCAACCCCACCGATGGCATCTCTTCTGGAACGCATTGGTTTGAACTGTTTGGACGTCTCAGGAACCTTCCTATTGCAGACCGGCCTACCTTGTACAACATACAAGCAAATCTCATCGCCGCCGTATATGCTGTCGGTTTAGGGAAGCTTTCTAAAGCAGCCGCTCTACTTGCAGAAGCTGTGACTATGTCCATCGACGCCGGTCTTCATCGCTGCGCTGATGATTATGATGTCTTTGACCCTATCGAAGACGAGCTCAGGAAACGCACCTTCTGGTGCGTCTATATCTGGGATAAGCAGTTAAGTGCACACTTCGGTCGACCGCCTTTGCTGCGTCTCAGAGACTGTGATGTGTCAGAGCCAGCACCCGTGGATGATGAGTATATCACTCGAGAGGGCGTAGGGACGGCTCCGCCTGGGACAGAGTGCAGGCTGACTGCTTTCATATGTTCCCTGCGAATTATGGTCGTCTTGGAGTCTGTTCTCGACGTTCCTCCAGTACGTAATTATGGTGACTCTTCGTCATTCCTGCTACGTGCGACGCACGTCTTGTCAGGATCACGAAGATTCAGAGATTTGCGAGATGAAGAAATATTGTTGGATGATATACACCGCAGCATCCCGCCGCACTGGCAACATACCCCTGAGACATTGGCCAGTGAGGACATCATCCGGCTCACACAGGCCGAACGATTGCATTGCGCCGAACATTTCGTGCGGCTGCTCATTTACCGCCATAGGTTTTCAGAACTAATGGCCGAGAGAACAAATGGAGGATCGGATGAACCCGCCGGAGACCAAGAAAAAGCAGCTCTTATCGCAGCCCAGAAGTCGGCTCTTCAGATTATTTCGACACATCTACAGGTCGCGAAGAAAGGCCTCATGACCTACTGTGTGTTCCATTGCTGCCTGAAACGAAACTCACTGACGTTTTCTTAGACGGAGTGCACGTGATTCATCAATTAACACAAGCTGGAAGAACACTTGTCGCCATCTTACTAAGCTGCAAGACCGAAGAATTGCAACATCTGATACCTCCAGGACTCGATGCCCTTCGTTCTTGTGTTGGCTTGTTACGTAGGTTCAGCGGTCGGTATGTCTGCGGACTTCGGTCGGGTGATCTCATGGAAGAATTTTGTCGACGTATAACGCTTTCTCTCGTGACCATCTGAACATCAGGCTCACTTTTTCCACAGTGACGCAAATTCCTTTGGAGACTTCTCGGAAAGAGCCGAATGCTAACCAGCGACCGCCTTGGATACGTCCCGTGCGGAAGAAGAGTGCGGCGCGGTCGGTTGGCACGGCAAACACGGACTCACCTCCACAGCACAGCAGCCCTGAAGGCTTTTCTCCAACCGACTTCTTTGCAGATCCTCCCAAGAACGGGTCGTTACTCTTTGTGTCAAATTCTTCTGCTCCATCAGTTTCGTCGCCTGTGAGCCAGCAGCGGCCACAACCGTTTTCGCCTGTAAACCAACCGCAAGCGCCGTTTATGGACACGTCCGGAATGGGATTTGACATGATAAGGGAAGACCCACAGATGTACATGTCTCCATCGGACATGATGGGACTATTCGACGATGGAGTCGATGTTCAACAGCTTTTTGGGGGCGCGTTCCTGACACAGCAGCCGCAGGGCCAGTCCCGACCATCACAACTTCAGGGAAGCTCATCGATGAATATGGATGCAGAATCGTTTGACAGCCCTGGATTCATGAAGCAAAGTCTGACTACCACCCCATAGCCGTCGTATGTGTTCCTTTACCTGTTATGGACGATTCTCTATCTATTTGTCTTTGCAAAAATTTGATACTTATCAGGACTTCATGATTGTTGTGTAAGATTGATTATTCAATTATTATCACTTTCCATCCTTGGCTTGTAGCGAACAGATATGATGGGCAAACGACGTCGGTGTGGAGACCATTGTGATACATACTTATAATTGTATGCATGTCCACAAAGCAAAGTGTCGTAGTCCGCGGGTCTTTTGTGTGGTGGTTGCCTTTTATGGTTCTTGATGGTTCCAGGGTCTGATTCTGATCGAGATTCATGATCCCAATTTGATCTTTCCCTTTGTCCTTTCACTTTTTGGAAATCCCTTTGAACATTGAATGAAAGCAAGACAAGATCGCCGCCGTTTATCTCGTATCTAAAATTGGTGGTTGGCGTAACTACATCCACACGTTCGTCTGGCTTGCAATGAAACCTTTCCCTTTCCACTATGTGCAGAAGTCAACTTGACACCATCTATATTGACGTGTGGTGTTCGTAGACTTCAAACAATAACACTGAAAGACATGCAAGACAATAGAGACAATGTTCATCCCGACATGATTAATGATGGGTATCGGTCATCAAACCGTTCTTTTTGTTGTTCAGCCAGGTGATCTATTGTGATTGTGAAATTGACAAAGGGAGGCAATGAGGCGAAGTTCCTCCATAAAAACGTTTGTGTCTGGATATCACCTTTATTCTCACCCCCGTGCGTGTTCGCCATGACCTACATTTTTCCAGACCTGCGACGCTCCTCGCCAATCTCTACGCTACCATTCGAGCTTCTTTCTTACATCTTTAGACTCGCTACACATGAAGTGAATGAAGGCGAGCGGTATCCAACGATCGATGCTGAAACGATAAAAGTACCTGCGATTCTCTCTCGAGTCAGCCACTCCTGGCGTAACGTTGTTCACACAACCCCATCTTTATGGACGAGTATCTGTGTAACTGGAGCGCTGGTCGAGGACAGGCCAGGACGAGGTGGTCAACTAAATGAAACCCACCTTTTGACATCTCTTCGACTATCCCGAAATCAATCGCTCGATATCCTCATAGATGCCCGAGACGAGCAATGGAACTTTCAAGAACCAGAGTGTGTATTCCTCTCGCATGGCGATGACTCGAAGTTGTCTTAACTCTACTTTTCAGAATTGAAGACATGACTGAACATGAAGGCCCCATCTATGAACCACTTTTTACCCCTGCTCATATGCGCACAGCAATATCTATATTACTTCCTTATATGTCGCGATGGCGTTCTTTGACTATCCTGACCGATTCATGGGTTCAGATGTACGTCGCGCTTCGAGATATACAACCTCACATTACCACCGAAGGTGCTCCTTGCTTGGAAGCTTTGACGTTGATGCGCTGCAACGACTACATAAGCTACTCACACGCATTCGTACCCTCTAATATGCGCCTGCCTGCGTTTCTGGACATAAGCAATACCGCAACATCTCATCACAATCCTCTCCCTCGCCTGCGACATCTCACTCTCAGTGGGGTCCATGTCGACTGGGCGTCGCTTTCCTTCATCCTGTCTAAGGCTGATCACAGCCTTGACACCCTTGATCTCTCATCGCATTGTTTGGATGTACGCCCTAATCTCCACGAATTCCACCAAATCCTCTCGGAGTGTCCTCATCTAACGAGCCTTGCCGTCAAGGGATCTGGCCCTCTCATTCCCGACGATGATGGAACATCCGTCGTGAGTGACGATATCCAACCTGTCCATCTTCCTCACCTTCGTGACATGACCCTCGGGTATCGGTCTGTTTCTGAAGGGCAAGCTATCCTCAAGATCATTGATGCACCTCAAGTCGAGTCACTGACCTTAGAAGATGGGAGTCACCCGGGTGCTATTGAGGATCTCAATGTCAGCAACCTGCTCACATATATCGCGACTCGCAATGCCCCGGAGCCAATTCAGGATAACCACGACTCCGTTTTCATATATACTACCCCTGATGGAGAGATAGTAGTGGACAAGGACGATTTCGTGATCCCGACCCCCAAATCGCCAATCGTTAATGTAACGACTAATACACCGTCAAGGGCTGTCTTTCCACGGCTTCTCAATCTCACGCTTCAGGGGGTCAAAGCGCACGAATCCGATGTGCATTACTTCCTTAGTTCCCTCCAACATCTTCGCCGCCTCGAACTCAAAAACATGTCAATACAGTCCATCCAAGCGCTGCATCCTCATCAAGCCCTTACCGATGGCTTTGGTGCAATGTCGTGTCCATGTCCTCAGTTGCAATACTTGTGCATCCGTAAAGCCGAGCGCGCCCAGACTGAGGACTTGTTCTTCCTCATTGGTGATGTGGCACGAGAACGATTCGTCACTGGAGGTTCGGCGCTGCAGTCAATCGATATCTACATCGATCATACGCAAACGCATTGGCCTACTGAAAATGTAATACAATTGTCCAATGTTGGGACAATGGTGAAAATTATCAGAGAACAACCACTATTAGACGAGGATGATTACATGGATTGTGATACGGAAAGCGATATGGATTCGGTATTTTGACGTTGGTGATACTGTTTCTGACTCTTAATCTGGGGGGAAATAACGGTTTGCACTTATCCTCGCGATTACAGCTGTGTGTCATGTACTAGTAGAATGTAACATCATTGGAACAATTCACAAGATACAAGCCATACCAAGACATTCTGAATTTGGTTGAGCGAACAGTCGCAATCCTATAAGAATTTAGATTTCTGAAGCCAGATCAACGCTTCACTAGGCTTCGATTTCGTCCTGATTCAAAAAAATCGATCTCTGTATTCGAACAAGAGATCATTATAATGGAGGTGTCACATCCAAAGAAAAAGTCATGTATGGTGACGGAGGCCGTCTGCAATAGCTATGCTGTAGCGCTTCAGCTGTCCACACCTTCTTAGGGTCTACATAAACGTCCTTGACAACTTTCTGCAGCCTTTCAAGGGTGTTTGACTCGAGACATATCGGGTCCAAAATATGGAACTCACGAAGCGGAAACCCACGCTTCCGTCGTTCCGTGAGAGTAGTCACCAGGTCGTCAAGATTCATGTCGGTCCCATCAAATCGACAGTGTTGCGTGACGAGGCATCGTAGTGCCTTAAAAGGAATCTTGGACGGGTTTTCTGCAGACGCTGTTGCTTCAGCATTGCTACCTCCTGACCTCCTGTTACGTAGCGTCGATGAATGAGCGGTCAACGCGCTTGAAAACACCTCTCCATTGTACTTGATGCTGATGTTTCTCAGAATCGGTAACGCGCCGAATAAGTCCCGCCAATCGTGGTGTCTAAGGACTAGAAATGAAATATGCAGGGATTCCAGACAATGATTTTGAATCGCGTCTTGGAAGGCAGCAAGTATGGGACCATGCTGGCGATCAGCTCTTCTGAATCGTAGTGCGACCGTCAAGCGAGGCGCATCAGGGGGTGGTCGTAAGCAGGTCCCTGGACGTTCCCAGGTCTCAAATTGAATACACGAATCCACACGTCTCACGGAAAGGCATCGTACATGAGAAAGATTATGCTGAGAGAGCACATTACCAAGGTCTCGCACCCCATCAAGCATCATCGGAACTTCGATGCTTGAATCATAAGGCGGACAGAAGTCCGCTTCGATCTTGAATCGTGGGTTAGGATGAGACAACCTCACATGGGAGAGCAGGGAAATGCACATGGACAAAGTTTCGTTCAGTTCCAATCGGTGCAATTGGGGCAGATGGACGCTCTGATGAGCTCTGGTGCGGGCAATGCATGCTCTTCCGAGACCAAGAATTTGGAGATTTGGCATATTACTAATCGCAAAAAGGATCGAGTTCAGTGGCATCTGTGTCGGTGGGTGAATCAATTTAAGTGTGGTAAGGTTCCTGAGAATATGAGATTCCCATATAAGGTCAAAATTCTCGAGGTGCAAGGAATGTAGACGAGGTGCATGACCACCAAAGGCATTGTTCAAGTTGAAGTTACTTCCAAAATAGAAATCACGAGGCCTCCCCGTAATCTCGAGCTGTTCCAGAAGAGGCGCAGGTTTCGACCGAATCATGTGGATCACAGTGTCCGGTAGGTCAGACCCTAAATAATGAATAGACAGCGTCCGAATCCTATGGATGTTGTTCAAAGCGATTTGAGCTAAATGAGTAGCCCTTTTATTGGAGAACTTATCATTGAGTTTCACATCCAACGAATGTCCTTGAGCACGGGAAACCATTTCTTCCTGCAATATCAAAGGACACTTGCCGTCAGAAGGAACGTATCTCCAAAGACTAGGACAGTCGATTGCAACCTGACGCCAGTGTTTGCAGACGTGGGTTACAAATAACCAAGGAGAATTCTCCGACCCTGCAACAAATTCGAATATCATGCAAAGTATTTCCGATGGGATGCGCACAGTGACACCAAGGGCATTGTGCTGCGTTTTCAGCACGCGAATAGATGCCTCAAGTTCTCTGATCTGCTGCCATATCTTTGTATATTCAGCCTGTTGTATTGTAGTAGGATCGTGATGCGATGAAGTTAACATGATATTCGTGAACGATGCTTAAGAATTTCGTCAGTTCGTCGGCATCCGATGATTGCGCATACGCAAAGCGTTAACACGACTTACACATGCGGAGAATTCGAAGCAAGTTTTGTAAGAAAATCTTATGAATATCGAAGCTCTGGGATTATTCAATCGATAATCGAAACGGCTGTGAGGAACCTTGAGTCCTTCAAGTACAACCCTCCAATCAAAGAGCTTCTATTTGAGAAGCCTTAGGTAATGAGGGCACGTGGACATAGCTTCGCGGTTAGCCAACCGCCTTTGAGAGGAAGTAAACAAGATGAATGTCATGGATTTGGAAAGTGGGTATGTGTTAACATTTGTGGCGTGAACCTTGCGAATGTCGTTGTCATTTAGAAAAGTACAGGTACAAATGTGAGTAAGAGGGCGAGAAATAAATGTTGTGGGATATCTGAATCCGTCCTGTAATTGATTTTCTGCCTTTGGTAGGACCCCCTGCCGTCTTCACGAGTCTAGAGTCTTTCATTCCTCACAAGTGCCTGTTGACGCGTCCAACTGGATAATCCGCATTCGTACCCTCATTCTTGTAAGGGCCTCTCTCCTTCCCATTACTGATCAACCTCTGATTCTGAACCTTGATTGACCTTGTTCGTCTTAATTTCGCCTCAAGCTCACCTCGCCTTCGAGGTTGGTCTTGAATGTGAGTGTCATGTCCACTAACCCGAAATTTATCATGGCAGGCTTCTGAGCCAGACGTCTCGTTCCAACAAGGAAAGACGTCTTGGATTCAACGTTCAGTGGCAGATGCCAGAAAGTCAGGCAGGTATAATGATGCATTTCGCAGTTGGTATTTTCACCACTTCTGTCACAGAAGAGTGATAAATCTCCCTTTTATCAATCGAACAAGAGAAGGAGTCTGAGTTTGGCGACAATAAACTTAATTAAAGCTTATGGTCTCTGAGAATCACTTCACCTGGAGAAGACCAATTCATCGGAGTTGTTTATACTACATCTTCTGTTGTTGTTGGAAAGGAGGGCGAGGCCATGATGGCAATTGGAGACCGGTAAACCAGATACTAAAGAAGTATCCCAGTCTCTCACATTTACAACACCCCTCCATCATAGAGGGAACTCAGGAAACGGGCATCGTTTAATCACCTGCGATTCAGGTCATCTATTGGTGTGAGAGCTTCTTCGGAGGTTTTAATGATCCATCCTTTCAAGAGTCCCTTTCGCTATGTGCTCAGTGCTTCGTCCCCTTCAAGCGCGCGCGAGTTCTTTCTGTCGAGACAAATACCTATGGTGTTGATGACGGGAGCGTCGTGAGGCTATTTGATCCTGATATCTTTTCTGGGCACGCTTGAATTGCTTTGAGTGTAACCGGCGAGGAAGAGTTCTCATGCTTTGTTGGCTGCTGACACTTTCTGGCCCATCATCAGTCAGAGATTGAGGCATTCGAGGGCCGAGAAAGTGCGACTGACAAGGTATGTCCTCGACCCAGGCTTGAAATATATGAACCATAGCATCGACCATCCAGCGCTGGGGCAAATTGGCTCTCATCGAGTAATTCAGCAGATAGAACAAAGCACAGGCGGACATGGGAGATTATAGTAGGGAGATAATTGAGAGGATATGTTGAGTTTTCTATAGAAGTATGGCCAGACAAATCATATATTGATGCGTCGTGCGTTCGATTTGAGAAGCCGTGGTGTGGGTCGGCTAAAAACGACTTCAGTTACGATGATTACAAGATAAAGTCGAACACTCCATACATTGATAATTTGACGGGGCTGACGTCTAGGATCCTTTTTTCTGGTGTGAGAATCCAGAGTCTTTGGTCAAAAGATGCTCGCTTCTCTGGACTGATTGCTAAGGTCTCAGCCATGTGATAGTTGCCTTCCTTTGCTTGAATGGACTTACGACATAGGTTGTTGAAACTAGCGTCAATTTTCAAAGTTCCTCAGGGCATTTTCCATGAATATTCCAGTTTCGATAACTGGATCAAGATGAGCAATACAATTTGTGTGACAATTCACCGCTTGTAGATTTTTGATTCCTCATCTTTTGGAAAAGAAATAAATATCCAACGGCACTCTGAGAGATTGTAGTTGAGTTGAAATGCCTATGGCCAGGTTGGCGCGTTGTTTGTCGACATCCAAGAGTTTCTCAGATCTCTACTAGGACATCTGTTTCGCAGTTCACAAGGGAGGAGGTAGCTAAGTATACCACCAGTAAGATCATAAACGATTCTGGCTGGACCAAGTTTCGGAGCCGTTGATGAAATGTATCGGTAAGTATTGGCTCTCCGTCAATTTTTTGATTGAGAAGATCAATAGCAGCACGTGAATGAGTTTGAACGCGTCGCTCGTTAATCTGCTTTTCATCACAAGACAATCGCAAGATCGACATAAATTGTTATTACCACGGACGCTCGCCTGCGCACTCACTACAATGGAAAGATCACACCTTGATATTCGACCTTCTGCCAAAACTACTTGTCCTTCGTGACCTTGCTCCAGTGTCTTGTCCGGCATCGCGAGGGTGCGTGTTTCCTCCTTGATCACCACTTTGCCTAATCTAAACCCGCGCAGAACGCATGCAAGCAACCACCTCCCGTGCCATCTTCACCTACGAGAGCGCGCGCTCCTCACCTTCTTCCCCCTCACACCATGCACTTACCGGCTCGACTTCAACCACATCTAGAACTGGCGCTGCTCGTTTGTGCTGCACTGCCAGCTTGTGGACCTCCAGTGCCGCAGATGGGCGCACCGCATTAGAGTTTGCGTGCTTGCCGGGCCGATCCGGGTCGGGACTTGCATGGGGCATTGTTACATATGTACCCAGCTTGTCACAAACCCTTCTGTCTAAATACGTGTATATGCTTTCAAGAATCCCAAATACGTGTCACCGAATAAAGTCCATCTCCATCTCATGTACTTTGAGAGATATTATCACTTGTCACTTCAGATACCTTCAAATTATTTGAACGAGTTCTTATGTATATCGAACGGTGTAGTGGGGAAGAGCGCACCTCATTTGTGTTAAAGTTGGTAAATATTTGGCGAATAATGCAACGTTTCTTTTTTGTCAAAAATGTCTCAGCCTCTGCATTGATTGCTTGACCTCGCCACGTCTCATCATGGACTCACATGCCGCCCTTGCGAATGTCGATATTTTGCATGAGATTTTCGCACATCTTGCCCTTACATATTGGCAGGGGTTAGTGCTGGAGGATGAAAGACCCAACCGGGCGACACTCCTCAGTGCAGCTCAATGCTGTAAAACCTTCAGTTCTCCAGCATTGGATATGTTGTGGTGGAAGATAGATAACATTTGTCATCTTTTGCGTCTGTTGCCTGCATTTCACCTACTTGGACGCGACTACGTTGAGTCCACTTCTCTTTACCTTTCTCGGTGTTTACTAAATTGCTACAGATATTGGACGGCGGCGTGACTGAACAGGACTGGGAGAGGTTTGACTCGTATGCGAGACGTGTCCGGTATCTTGTCTTTCTCGAATCTGGCACGATACATCCATCAGTCTTCTTACGGCTTAGTCAACTTCGAAAATTTGATCCCTTACTGCCAAATTTGCAGGTGATTAGTTCCATGCCAGGTGGATCTGGCCTTTTGTCCCTGTTATCGGCGAACCTATTAGATCTTCGCATAGCGCCAGGCGGTTCAGAGGAGATATTCCCAACGGTATGGACCTGTCTTGAGGCCCTTCCTGGAATTGCACCAGGCCTTCAAAAGCTTCTTACACGGACGAGACTCTCTCAGGCGTCTCTCCAATCATTGAGTCGGCTGTCCAATCTTCGAGATCTGTGTCTCATCAATCCAGGTATCCGCGACCTCAGTTTCTTTTACTCGTTATCTACATTGGAACATCTCGAATCGCTCACGATCTCGGATCTCGAGGAGCCGACATCTGTCCTAACACCCTCCACATGTACTTGGACCACTCGACCATATCCTGCGCTCAGAGAGCTTGACATCAGTGCAGATACACCTACCAAGTTTTCTCTCCTTTTTAGAATATTCAAACACCATCCCCTTCAGCGACTCGAACTTCGGCATTCAGGTACTTTGTCAGATGAAACCGACATTCCAAGTGCCTGGCCTCAAGTCATTCATGATATCTCTTCAAAATTCTACTCTTTGAAGAGCTTAACCGTTCTTGGCCCGACTGGTAGTCCTTCGCCACCATCATTCAGTATCTTTGAGCCACTTATGGACATGCACGAATTTGAATCGGTCCACCTTGACTTCCCGTGCTTGCTTTTCTCCAACGATGACCTTCACAAACTGGCTTCGGCCTGGCCGGGTTTAGTCACGCTTCACATGACTGGGTCATCGGGCACTCCGAATGCGACTATTGAAGCTCTGGAGGTTTTTGCAGTCCGATGTCCGAAATTGCATGAATTATCGCTTCCGTTTGACGCCCGTCAATTGCCTAACATGAACGACTTACCAGTTTCTTTCAGTAAATTAAAGACTCTCGGTGTACAATACTCGCCTATTGACAACGCATTGTTTGTCGCTCGCCATCTGGACAGAATCTTCCCAAATTTGAAAACTATACGGTCTACTCTTAACGACAGGGTCTGGTATGAAGTGGGGGATCTGC
Source organism: Termitomyces sp. T108 (assembly GCA_017657275.1). Lineage (NCBI taxonomy): Eukaryota > Fungi > Basidiomycota > Agaricomycetes > Agaricales > Lyophyllaceae > Termitomyces > Termitomyces sp. T108. The sequence continues at coordinate 14,894 of JAGGAU010000084.1, read as the reverse complement.
TTAAAACTTTTAAAGACGTGCGCATGGACCAAAAATTTCGTGATTTTGAAGTCATGAAAAGAGCTCGTTTGGCTCGACGCATCAGCACTATAGAGTGATGTACGGAGTTTTCTTTCTTTCTGCATATCATTTATCAGTGATCGAGCAATAGATCGACTCAGGCCGCGTATTGTGAAGCCTTAATTCCTCTAGACAATCGATATGTCTCAAACATTTAGGTGGCATTAGAATTCTTCGGATCACCTTGACTATTTGTTTTCAGGTTCAGGGATAGTTAATGAGTTGGCTTGCAGTGCAGAAAGTTTGCAGATGTGCACAGTATTCCATCCCTCCCTTGCAATGCTAATTTTGTTATGCATTATGCATCACAGTTTGCACCACACACTTTGCTACAGTATCTGCCTAACTAGTTTATCCATTACAGTTTTGCTTAGTTGACTTTGCAGCTGACTTCAAATGCTAGTTGGCTGACTTCAAATGCTTTCAATACTGCTTGGTCATGCCAATTGGCTGACTTTGGTTGTTTGGCTCGGCTGAGGGGGCGCAGTCGTTGTTGTCGTATTCAAGGTATAGTCAATGACTTGGCTCGCAGTGCAGAGGACCTGTAGGAGTGTGTCAGCAATTGTAACGTAGGTAATCATAGTTGGCATTTACCTCTCCTACGAGAATGTTGGTGCATTCGGCGTTGACGTTCTGGTTGTTCGCGAGGAGCGTATCCAAAGTAATATTAGCTTGCGTAACGATGGTTTCACAGGTGTCGTTTTCGACTACGACGTGGACGGTGGTGCAGTCTTGCCCTACGAGGCCTAGGCAAAGAATCTATACGGGTGGTGCCGTGTCAATGATCTCTTCTGTCGTTGAGAGATCTGCATGTTACTGACTTGGCCAACTTGGAGAGTGGTGCAGTCTGACTCGGCGACGCTGGGGTTATTGAGGTCAAGCTGAAAGCTATTGATAGTGACAATGTAAGTTTCTCCTGCTTCACTCTAGCCGACGAAAGAGTATACGTAGAAACACCCTGCGAGGCGCAAATACCATTGCAGGTATCTCCGGATACGACCGTATAATTACGACTGCACGCAGGAGTAGTAGTTTGTGCATTTGCTATAAAGCAGTCGAGGTCAGCATGCTCGAACATATCAAGAAGTGATGTATTTTGTACCCAAGCCGATGCCTGTAGCAACGAGGGCGAAGAGGGAAGAGTAGAAGAACATTGTGAAGATGTAAGTATTGCAGGGGATTGTTTCGAATCGCTTTTATACACCAGTGGACCTTGCTTTTTAAGTTAATTTAGAACAGAGTTTTGTTCCTGTCATTCACAAGCGCTTCTCGCAATTCTTGCACGCGTACATTGTCATCCGTGGTGCCTAAGAACTTGAACTTTTCTTTTTTTGTAATTATGTTTGTACCCAATAGGTATGCGAGTTCTCACAGAGCAACGAGGAATAGTTCTAATCCGAGCGCATAAAATGCGCGTAACGAGTTTTGATTCATAGCGGAGCCAAGTCACCGAGCCAAGCCCCTCCCTCCACACCCAGATGGTATTCTTCAGAGATCGAACCCAGGATTCGGACTTGGCGACGGTCCGGAAGGGCGAGCAGGTGACAGACCTGGCGCAGACTTATGCCCCCTAGCCAGCTGATCAAACCATCCCCACCCCTCAACAGTTGCACTTGGGAATCACATGACCTCCTTGGGGACACGACTTGGATTTACGCGATGAGAACGACTGGTTGTGATCGAAATTCGTACATACGCATATATAAGATACTTTCACATTTGAAAACTCATATTGTGTATACAGCTTCCACATCTGCTCCTTCAAGGGTGTGGCACCCGTGGGCTCCGGTTCATGGCGGGAGAGTGTGGATGCGACGCGTCGAACGACTCTTGGCGCTGTGTACGTGCCAACAGTTGTTGACACACGATTGTCGTACCGTCACGTCTTACCTTGAGAAACACTTTGATGTGAGACACCTGATGGAATGAGAGAGGACTCTGATTCAGAGGCATAGAAGCGCTCGCTTCAACTGCAGAACAGGAAACTCGTTATGCGCATGGCACGGGTGGCTCAGCTGGCACCATTGCTCCAATAGGATGCACACGTGACTTAGGTTTTGACATCTCAAGTACTCAGTACTCTTGAACTTGGTTTCGATCCCAGGTGCTCAACCCTGCGGTGGGAGGGGGACACCCAGGGCTTTAGCCCCCCATCGACACCGCAACTCCAAAAAAAAGTACTCAGTAAGTACCCAACCCTTGCAACCGTCGGGAGCGTACTCGATGCGTACGGCTTTTTGTACATGATCATATACGTTTCCAATCAAAACGAGTAACATTCTTTGGGTTTTCAGTGGCAGGCGTACCTGACACCCGTTTCCTTTGCCCACTTTTCAGGTCAATTAAAAGCTCAGCTGTTTGAGTCCCCAGGAATCGAACGAGTTGCCATCCAGACCTCGCTTAGCATACTGGCGGCTTCAAAACTTGCTATTAGCCATCGCTCGCCCCATGTACAATACAACAAACGACGTCGAATTGTCCAAGCATATCTGGAACTTTACCAACCACAGCAGCGCTGCGCTGTACGGTTCGTATAACCAAGTTACTCGTGGCGAGTCTGGAACACCGCGCTTTGTTTTTCGTGTGAACCAACAACAGTCCTCACTGACAAAAAGTATGTATGTCGTGTGACCAAGATTTCGCAGATCGCTTTCCGGGGTACAGTGCATTGCTCAACTAACTTTGTACGAGGCAATGGAGCGAGAGATTGCCTCTGGTGACGGTAGGACAATATGATCACCCGCATCTCCAAGAACCCAACCCCTCTCTGTCTCTACACAGCAAACAGACATGGGTCGTTGCGAAGGGCATTATCTAATCGCTATGTAGCTTCTATATGCGCTAAGAGCGACTTTTCGTGTGCACCTACCATTTGCGGTCGACCGATGCTATATATATAGCACTGCAAATAGCCGCCCATTCACGGTAGTCTACCAAGATTTCGCAGATCGCTTTCAGAGGTACAGTACATTGCTCAACAGATGCGATGGAGCGGGGGGTTGCCTCTTGTGGCGGTGGGATAATATGATCGCCCGCACTTTCATGTTACGCTAAACCCAGCTCTCGCCGGTCGACCGTTGTCGAGAAAGAGCGTGTGTCTATCGCTAAGCGTGTGATGGGTGATGCGGTGAGGAGGCCACTCTCCACCGAGACAAACAGGCTAGAGTGCTTACGCACGAACGAGCCGCGCATAGTGCGTGGGGCTTCTAAGCGCGGCTTCTAGTGCGCGCGTTGGGGTAACGCCCGCCAATTCAATGAATGGAGGGAGGGAGGGAGGGAGAGTACCGCTGCTGCTATGGAGGCGATACGGTCATCTAGATACACGAGCCACAGAGCAAAATAACACCTCTAGGTCGCGCACGGCGAGACCCGCTTCCATGCTCTCTGTCGCACACCATGGTTCGCTGTTCCATGCGTCATGTCACAACTCAAAACGACAGCGAAAAAGGACCCCGAGTGCATCAGCCGTAGCCATCGCGAACCCCCAATTCACATTCATAATCAAAGAAGGGATATGCAACGTACATTGCCCGGAAAGGAAAAGAAAGAAGAGAAGAAGAAGAGTTCCAGGAATCATAAATGGAAAAAAGATACAGCGTGTAAAAGTATGTATGTACATAGGGTAACCTCGACGGGTATGTACGACGAGCGCGCGCGCGCGCGGTCAAAGAAACTCGAAGCCCTTGGAGCGCGAAAAGTCAACGAGGTTCTTGAGCTGCTCGAGCGTGAGGAAGATGAGGATGGTGGTGGGCTGGAGGCGCGTCCACGCGGGGACCCAGCCTTTGAACATGAACATGGGCCCTTCGTTCCTGAGCGACGCGCGGATGACGCCCAGCGTCGACTGTGGAGCGGTGTCAGCGCGGCGGCGCGAGGGGAGGGGGGGACGTACGTTTGACCCGGGGCCCGAGGCGTTCATGATGCGGCTCTGCGGGGCGTGAGCGTGCGTGCGTGTGTGTGTGTGTGGGGAAAGGGCAGACGTACCTTTAGGACGTCGGCGGGGGAGCAGACGGTGGTGGCGACGGTGCCCTGTCGCGGGGTCAGTCAGCGCTAGTGAGAGGAGACGCGACGCACGGCGGCAAAGCTGGCGGTAAAGTGGCAGACGATGTTGTCGTGGAACTTGCCGGTCTGCAGGAGCTGGGCTTTGAAAAAGTCGTAGCTGTACGGGGGTCAGCGGACGGGATACGCGGGCCGGTGTGTGTGTGCTTACGATGCAAGCTGGCTGGCGTTCATGAGGACGGCGCGGAACACGTTCGGGCCGACACCGCGCGCGAGGGACGACGCGCCTTCCTCGCGGACCATCTACAGCGCACAGACGGATGACGTCATGGCTCGAGGGGAAGAAGAGCGCTCACTCTGAACAGCGCATCGAAGCAGTGTTTGTAGTTGAACCGCTTCTCCGGCGGCTTCGCAAAGTCGCCCTGCAGCCGCACCATCACGATTTCTGAAAGCCGGCTTAGATCCGGTCCGTGTGGAGAAACGATAAAGGGGGGCGTACCTCCGGGGTTGCCAACGAAGCCGGCGATGCCGCCCGCTGTGGGTGAGTGAGGTGCAGCGCGGAGAAGGGAGGAGGGAGGAGGCAAACGCACCCATGGTGCCGGCGGCCGCGAGCTTCCACGCCGGCGCGTCCTTTCCGGCCCCGAGCATCTTCTTGCTCTCGTCGTACGCCCAGAAGCGGCACATCGAGTACGACATCTGGCGCAGCCACGTCCCGGAGATGCCGTCGAACAGGCCGCGCGCGCCTGGGGTGGGATGTCACAAGGCAAGCGACGAAAACGAGGCACCCTCGCGTACCGGCGGTTCTGTATGTCTTCTTTATGCTCTCTATCATGCGCTTGTCGCCGGACGCCTGCAGGCGCACTTTTGTGAGGTCTAGGGGGCTGCGGCGGGCGTCAGTCGGGCGGCGCGCGGGGCGCGGGGAGGGGGCGTGCGTACTGCGTGATGGACGCGGCGATCGTCGCAGCGACGCCTGCGGGGTGCGGCGGCGGTCAGTTGCCACACTATCTCGCAAGGGGGACACGGACCTCCGAGCCAGAATGGATGCGGCCGCTTCTTCTGTGCTGCTGGCGGGGGACTAACAGGGGACGACATTGTAAGGGGGAGGATGAAACCGGGACAGCGCTAGGGGGCCTATATATGTCAGAAGAACGCCAGGGTGATCCTAATTCCTGCGATTCTTCCTCGCAGCTAGATACAGACACCCGCGTGGAAATCCATGCAGACGCCCTGTCAGTCCACTGGGAAAATCCAGGATAAAGCACGGAACCCATCCCAGCGACCCTGCACCCGGCCCGCAGCACGTGCAGCTCCCCCTGGTCCGTGCGCCCCCTCGCGCCCCATATAACCGCGCCCGCGCCCGTCTTGGTTCTTTACCACTCTGGCCTTTTGGCTTAGATCAAGTGTAGTATCTGTTCTTAATAGTTTAACCACTATTATGGAGGCACCGCCTCCATTATTGGTTATCTAATTTTTGCCGCCCTCGTCCTCTGTGCTCTGCTTGCAACATGGAGGCGCGATGACCTTGCTGCTGCACTACTGGCTTGTGTCGTCGGGGGATTCTCCCCTTCTTTCTTTTTGCTGGACTTTTAGACCTTCACCTTTGGTGCTGTGGTTTATTTCTAGCAAATGGATTGAAGTGTGGGTTGTAGTCACATTGATGCTTAGTGTCATGCATTGTCGGGCCAGACATCTGATGCCAGGTTCGCCTGCCGCATGAGGTCAGTAGCCCAGATTTGCATTCCTCGGAGTATCAATGTTCAAGGGGAAGGACAAGAAATACGGACGGTGAGTTGTGTGCTGGCTCGGTAACATCGTTCCGAGCATGATGTCTCAGTGTGCTTGCATTATCTACCCATCATGATAGGCCACATTTGTTGATGAGATTCGTGACCGCCACACGGGGAGGTTGATTGATCTTCCCGGAGGCCCTCGTTTAGACATTGTCTCGTGCACTTGATCAATGATAATACTACATCAAGGTGCTTCACCGATCGGTGTCTGTTTGATTTACCTCTAGTTTGTCAATGCTCTGACGCTCCGAGTCATCAATCTGAAGGTCACTCAACGACAAAGGTTGCCTAAGATCTCGAGATCTAACGCCATCACAAAGGATCTCGTTATGCACGCATCGCACTCGGTCAAATCAGTGATGTTGCGAGTTTCAGGATCCGCCCGGAGTGCGGTCCCTGGAGGTGCTTGTGATTGTTGGCTATTTCTGACATCTTTGATGGCCTGTTTCTGTGCGGGGGCAGTAGGGTGTTTTAGTGCTACTAGCATATATCTCTTGTCGTGTGTTCCTTATTCCCCATTCAGGAAAGAACGGTATCCCTTACATCGACAAACCTTGTCGTCTCCAGCTTGTAGCTGTTGATTCTGCATTTGTATCATTCTATTTATGGTTCATCACTTTTGGATTTGTGCATCGATTTTGGGCTTGAGTGTGTCTTCAGAGCTAGTAATCACCTTTGGTAAATTCTCCCTTTGCTAGTCCAAGTGGAAGGGCTCTCGTGGTTTTGGCTGGGAGGCATTTCGATTGGTCTCCCTTTCAGACTTCATTCAGGCGAGTTCCTTGATTTGCCAGGTTATCTTATTTTCTCTTGGAAATTGAATATAGGTGCTCATATTTAGTGACGCCGATCGTAGTAGTGATATTATATAGTTTAGTAAGTACATGCTTCGATAATATTCAATAGTTTTTTTTAATCCACCGGACAGTGATCGATCATCCACTTTTCTAGTCCTGACACCCTTCTTTACCTTGAACCTCAGACCATGACAGGGGTCCACGTTCGGGTCTTCATCGTAGAAAAGGACCCTTTCTTCAGCAGAAAGATCTGTGATATACCTATTTGCCCATCCATAAGACGATTCTTGCCCCTGTCGTTCTTACTCTTCATCGCTCAATGGAGTTCTGAAGCGATGCCATATACCACCGGCTGTGATGGTGGGATGTACAGTGTCATCGTTTTATCTTTCGTAGTAAATAGCGCATGTCTTTGTGGAAATCCATAGAAGCAGGTGGATCATTCCATCATTCTTGCAAAGAGAGATCAGCAGCCCTGAGTGAAGCGCAATTCCAATCGATCAAGACTGGGAGGTTATTCTCTTGTCAAAGGATAATATTGCCGACATGGATGTCCTTGTGAGTGACCAAAGCGACGGAGCCCCTGCCCCAGGACACGCTCAGCTTCCTCAAAGGTGATGTTGATGCCGGGCCCATATCTTGCCATCTAACTAGGAATATACTCGAGTAGAAGGCCATCGAAGTGACTTGAAGATGAATGTCGAGCCGTCGACATCATGTCAATCTTTGCGGTGCCGAAAGAACGAGGAACTAGCCCAGAGGCCTGGGCTTCCTTTCAACGACCATACGCTTCGCGTTCCTTGATATGCAAGGCATTGAAATGTTCGCATTGTGTAAATACCCCATCCACGGTAACTGATCCTCATCATCGTCGAGTTCGAGTTTAAAGGATGCTCCATGTTCACTCGTATTTAATTGATATTCCTCTTCCAATTCGGATTCCACTACGGTCTGCCAATTTGAGAACGAAGTGGTCGGGAATGTCAAAGGATCAACGTGCAAAGGTTGCAGATTGACTAGGTCGCTAGGCAAAATGTAATCTCAGTTTCGTGCACGTTGATACAGTACGAACTGTATTCATTTACCTAGACAAAATGTAATCTAATGGTAATGACAGTGAGTAATGTAATGTAATAAGAATACTTGTGGTACACACCTCAGTTTCGTGCACGTTGATACGGTACGAACTGAGGTGCGATAAATAAAATAAAAAACATATCTATGGCGGCGCAGCCAAACCCACGTGATCTAAGTCCGTTACTGTTGCCCTTTGACAGGGAAGTCCCATACTGCGCCCACGGTCTGTGCATCCACCAGGAGGCCAACAGAGTAAGTGAATGGAGTAAACGCCTTGACAACTCTCACTTCTGTTGATTTGTTACCGGCATGAGCGGAAGGCAGAGACCAGGCTGATAGATGCCTTTTCAAATAAATCCAAAGTCTCCGAGTGAAAAGTGAACGATGCTTACTTGAACCAAGCGTTCCCCAAAGTGGTAAATGGTCATATACGTGCGACTTGTAATGGTATACGTGCAGCTTGTTTTATATACTATGATACAGTAAGACGAATAGATTTGAGATGAGATGAGAGGAGCCTAAGCTCTACATACAGAGATTGTTCGGCATGCCATGGGACAGATGAGAAAGAATGGTATTGATGGCAAGCTTTCAAATGAGTGGAATGAGATAGAGGTTCCGGAACTTTGGAAATTTGGCTCGAGGCAGAACCTTAACTTATTAGGGGTTTGAGCGACGCCACATTAGGCAGAATATTTAAGATGAAGCCAGATCGACAAAAATCATTCATTCACTGCATTCACTTCACTATTACAGATTACGGACAGATGTGGTAGACGGAAGAGATGAAGAGATTGAAATGGGTGAAAGGAAGAGGTCTACGGGGGAACCAGAATAACGGGATGATGGCGTGGTGATAGGAATAAGAATCTGGAAGTTGCGAGATGTGGTGGGTGGAATATCGAAGAGAGGACAATGTGAGGGTATGGGAAAAGGAAAAGAGAAAAAAAAAAGAGGAAGTTCACAGCGGATGGAGGAATTTGGCAGGTCGATCGAAAATGGCTGCGGTGATCAAGAAAGGACGCGGCAATTGGGAGGGAAAGAAAGGACGCAGTAATTGGGAGGGAAACAATGACACGGTGTGACAGATAAGAACGGCTGAGAGGAGGAGAATCGAGGTATAGGATTGGAGGACAAAAAGGATCTGAGGAATAAGGAGTCTAGACATTGCGAAATCGACATGTTTTCGAATAGTAATGATAGATATCTTGTCAGAAGCCACCCGGACGTACGACAACTTTCGTCCTAACGAATGCGGAGTTTACGTTTTGTGAGCCGTGAGCGCAACTTTGTCTTTGTTGGGGACTCACGACGAGGTCAACGTCAATCTATCGGCCGAGAAGCGTGCGTCTATGATGTTTGAGTCGAGGGAGGAGAGACCGAACCGCCGAGAGGCTCATTGAGGATGACCTTGATGTTTGCATCGTTTCCAGGACTTTCATGGCTGCGTGTGCTGTACGCGTGAGCGCAGAAAGCAAGTAAGGAAAAACAATGCTCACTTCCATCGTGCATGGCCAGATCGAAACGGGGCAACAGGCGCATGCAAGGTTCGAGGGGCGAGGGTGAAATGGGCAGTAAGGGACGGTGACGGTGACGTACGGATTCCGAGCGCTCCGCTGCCCCCGACGAGACTCTACGCGTCCTTGAAGATCTACTGGTACTGCTGCATCCATGTGATACCCTGGAGTTTGATACCGCGGTAGAGTGGGAACCTGTTGGCGGGGTCTGTGCGCCAGAGGTCGAGCGGGACGGGGAGGAGGGAGACAACGGCGTATATCATGTAGTCGTACGGCACGATTGTGGACGACAGGCCGCACTCGGGGAACGCACGACCGGATCTGTGCGGATGGATGTGGCGGAGACAGCAGTGGAACAGGCTGACTGAGAGGTAGACCCTAGAGAACGGGATGACTGGACAGGTCAGCGGTTAGCAATGGCAAATAAGCGGTGGCGTACAGGATTTGTGTCTGTGGCCAGGAAGGACGGACACACGTGGGCAGATGCAGACGTCTGTACACAGCCAGCAGAAATCAAACAAGCTGCGGTAGTCCTCTTCATGTGTCTACATGCTATATCCCCCTCTCATTGACTCATTGAGGTTTTTACACTTTCACCGATAGATGGCCTATTTCTGATATTCTAGCTTCGATGACGAGCATGTCAGATCAATCACACTCGGCTGAGTTTCATAGCATGAGAAAGCTGAATATGAGTTTTCGAGGCGTGATGGATCTGATACAAGGATATCAGGAGAATTCTGAGATGACTCGAAGCACTGAAAGCGTACACCAGGCAAATTGTGTTTTGATATCTTTTTGTGCGTCATCTAACTGACATCGACCTTCGGTAACAAGTTGTCATTGTATACATACTCACCATCAGAAGGAATCAACGATGCAATATCCTTGCTTCTGTCATTACAGTATTCTGTCACTGGGCGAAAACAGCCGCGACCCTGTATATGTTTATAAACCCATTCTCGGAAACTTTAGACCGTTCTGTCAAGTTACTAAATTCTGTTTGGTCCACTCAATTAGTCTAGTTCATTCACAGCACACAGTTCATGTTCATACCCCTGAGAAGACCCTTGTCCTCTAGATCTCCACTGAGCCGTCTAAGATTTCCTGGGTCCCGATAACTATCCTCATGGCCATCCCCTCATAATCTCCAGCGCCTCCGCCTCTTCAAATCCACATCCACGGTCTCCATATCCCCTCTTCCTTCAACTTTAAACCATGGCTCCGTACCCGCACTCCACACACATCATCACCAATATACTGGCGCGCCCACCGCGCAGCTGACTAGGGGGTTCGAAGGCGGCGCCCAGAACGCGCCAGAGAAGGACGTCCCGCCAGGCGAACGGAGACCGAGGCCGAACTCGTACAGGCAAAGAGGGCATGGTAGTAGTCGCGGAGGTGGGAAGGTGAAGCAGATGGGAGGGATGCGATGTGTGCGCGCGTGCGTTGGGATGGTGTGCAAGGGCAGTGGGTACGGTGTGTAAAGGTTCAACGTCAACGTTCATGATATGTCCACGCACAAGTTCGAATTTTGTACGCCGACAGCCGTCAAGGGGCGTGAGTTTGGAGGCTCGCAGGCGTTACTTGGTGCTGGGGCTGGTTCCCGAGTATCTATTTCATTTGCTCAGTGGTGTGACATTATGGTGGGAAGGGGCGATGGGGATGAGAACCTGATAATACTGTGCGGGGAGTGCGAGTGGGTGAAGTGTTACGTTGGGGGTCGGTGTTTGGAAGCCAAGTCGAGGGGAGGCGGGGTCGGCGGCTCGTGATTGCCTCTAAATCTAAGAGCTCGCCTTTTCCTACGGCGCAACAGAACCAGACATTTATTGGTCAATTGTGTTAACAATAGTTGCCTTTCACATCGTGTGTAAAGGAGGCCCATGCGTGAGAGCAGCTCTCTCTCATGAATCAGTGGAAGTGATGGTGACCTCTTTCCTTCCCCAAAGCCTTTGTTCAAGCTCGATGACTGACGTCCCCATGCAGAATATCAACACAAACCAAAAGAAACGCGGATTGAAGATGTTGTCGTTAGGTATGTTTTTTTTTGGCTCTGAATCATGATTCATAACCTTGTCGGAATGATCATCCAGATGACGGTGGTGTACGTGGCTTGTCTGAGCTTCTCATCCTCCGGGAAATCATGTTTCGTCTTATGCATTTGGAGAACTTGAAAACTCTGCCTAAGCCTTGTGATTATTTCGATATAATCGGTGGAGCTGGAACAGGAGGGTATGTGTCAAAGACTACAAAGTTGACTCTATTTGATGATGTTGTATTAGAGTCATTGCATTAATGCTTGGTAGACTTCATATGCCTATTGACCTGGCTATTGAGATGTATGTCTCGTTCAGCCGTGAAGTCTTCTCTGATGTCAAGAAATGGAACCTTCGGGGAGAGAAGTTCAAGGCAACTGTCTTTGAATCTGGTATGAGAGCCATCTTACAATCTGCTGGATTTTCAGAGGATATTTCAATGCAAGAGAATGATCCTCTCTGCAGAAGGTACTCATTTTTGCAATTGATTTTCTCATCTAACATTGATTGATTTGAAGTTTTGTTGTGGCTCTTCCTTCTGTCCATATGACACCTCGGATCTTCAGGACATATGAAGTAATGTCCAATCAAGGATATGATTGTTTGGTGGTGGAAGCTGCTCGTGCTACCACTGCTACTCCCGATCTTTTTAAGCCTGTGTCCATCAATTCTGGTGGAGTCAGTGAAACCTTTGTTGGTGCAGGTTTAGGCTATGGTAATCCAACCAAACTTGTTCTGAAAGAAGCTACTATGGTTTTTGATCATTCTCAAGCAGTAGCATGTTTGGTCAGTATAGGAGCAGGACATCTTGGTCATATTTCTTGGAAGTTCACAAATGTTTTTGGCCAAAAAAATAGTGGGACTTCTTTATCAATTAGCCACTAATTGTGAAGATCTAGCTGAAAGCCTTGGAGAGTATTATATGGAAATGCCTGGTTTGTTTTATAGATTGAATGTAGAACAGGGGCTTTAGAAAATGGCTTTGGATGACTGGAATAAACAAGGAGAAATCCAGACACATACTCTGGCTTATATGCAGAAGGCTAAAGTAGAAAAGGAATTGAAAAGTCTTGTAAAGACTCTTCATGGTTGTCCTCAAAAAATCACTTTAAAGGCTCTTAGTGAGTTACTCAACCCTGAATGTATTTTTTGCTAACCTTTATCAGGTGGAAATTCCTTAACAAATCCTTCTAATAAGCAAACACCTTCTGAAATTGTGGAAGTACTTCTTCCCATTATTCCAACTCCATCTCCACTGTTTACTGGTAGAGCAGATATTCTGTTGCATCTTGAAAAGTATTTTCCTGGTTGTGGATCTGCACAGCAATGTTTTGTGCTGCATGGCTTGGGTGGAACTGGAAAAACGCAAATTGCACTGCAGTTTTGTCATGAATTTGGAAGCAGGTATGAAATGGCTGCATTATTTTCAAATTATAGTCTAATTCAATCAAGCAGATTTTCTGCTATATACATGATAAATGCCAGTTCTAAAGCATCAATTGAGCAATTTCTGGCCTTACTTGTTCAAAGTGCTAAATTAGCTGATACTACACCTGCTGCTGCTTTCACATGGCTGTGTTATCAAAAAGAGGAATGGTTGATGATTTTTGATAATGCTGATGATCCTGAGGTTGATTTACAAGAATACTTTCCACAATGCAATCATGGCAATATTCTCATCACAAGTAGAAATGCTGCATCAAAAATATATGCACCAAAAAATAATTATAAAATTGAAGAAATGACATTTAAAGATTTATTAGCAGTTTTCTATAAAGCTAGTCAAAGAAAAGAAGATGAGCATGAAGCTGCAAAGGAGCTTGTTCAAGAACTGGGCTATCTGGCATTGGCTATTGTTCAAGCAGGGAGTTATCTTTTTCACAATCAACATGTTGAAGTAAAGCAGTACCTTGAAAGCTATAAAAAAGACATGCCAAGATATCTAGCAGAAACAAAAAAGCAAAGAATAGATAAGTATGAACTCTCTGTTTTTGCTACTTGGGACCTAAGTTATCAGAAACTGGATGAAAGAGCAAAGGCAATTCTCATGTTATGTGGTATGCTACATAACTCTAAAATATCTGTTTCAATTCTTGAAAGAGCTTGGAAAAAACTCTCTTATTCTTATGAAGTAGACACACAAGAGTTACAGAGCTTTTTTGAGAGATTTGTGACAAATGACAAGAATTGGAGTGAGGAGCTATTGGAAAAAGCAATTGAAATGCTAAGGTCTTATTCATTAGTTGAATTCAGTGGGAAAGGAGTAACATTTTTAGAAGTTCATATGCTTGTTCATGGATGGGCCTTTAAGTCATTATCAAGGAAGGAACAGCAGAGAGCAAGACAATGTGCACAGCAACTGTTTTATTGTTTAGCAGATGAAGAGTTGCAATACAATGATGCAGCTTAATGAGTACTACATGTTCAAGCTTTAATGAATTGTCTCAATTATGAATGTGAAAATTACAAATTAGCAAAGAGACTAAGCAGGATTTTTGTTATTGCTTACTTTTGGAATAATGCAGAAAGGCTTCAGCAGAAGGTGCTTATAGAGTGTGAAGCACTGCTAGGGAGGAAGCGCTCAAATACTATTGAAGCAATGTCTGTCTATTCTTGCAAAAACATTACACAAAAGTGAAAGATTAGAGGAGGCTGAAAAGCTTTATGAAAAAGTGCTCAGAGTTAGAAGAGATGCCTTTGGAAGCAGGCATCCAGACACAATTCAAGCTATGTCAAACCTTGCAGTAACAATTCAGAAAAGTGGAAGATTGGAAGAGGCTGAAAAGCTTTATTGAGAAGTGCTTGGAGTTAGAAGAGATGCCTTTGGAAGCAGTCATCCAGACACAATTCAAGCCATGTCTAACCTTGCAGTAACAATTTGGAAAAGTGGAAGATTGGAGGAGGCTGAAAAGGTTTATCAAGAAGTGCTCAGAGTTAGAAGAGATGTCTTTGGAAGCAGTCATCCAGACACAATTCAAGCCATGTCTAACCTTGGAGCAACATTCTATGCTAGTGGAAGATTGGAAGAGGCTGAAAAGCTTTATCAAGAAGTGCTTGGAGTTAGGAGAAATGTCTTTGGGAGCAGTTGATGACGCCCAAAAGTTGCTAGGTACTGTGGGATGTTACTGACACCTAGCGCCTCCTGTGGAGTAGCGTTGGGTGTGCGCTTAAGAATGTGTGTGAGTCCCGGGCAGGGTCCCAGTTACTTGTGGAGCTTTGAAGGTTGGTGAGTTACAAGTGATACAAGGGAGTGCTTAGCGGTCAGTCGCTAATTCGTAATCCTGCCGTATGTGCAGGCGCTGGACTCTTGGTGACGGGAGGCGGAAATGTACCCGGTGGTACCATTGGCGATTTAGGTGCTAAGTTACAACGTTGGAGAGGAGGCCACTAGACGGTTGGTGACCAGAGGCTACTTAGCAACGTAGAGAGGTGTTTGGGAAGTGCACAGTGCTTTAGCGACTTAAGTATGGTTGGTGCGCTAAGATGAGCAATGGGCTGTAGGGGATCTATTGGTTGTTTTTTGTGCTACTGTATAGTACAGTATTTATATGGCGCTAGGTCGCCGTCGCTAACTACATAAGGCAGGTGAAAATAATATGGTCTGTACATGAAGAACGGAAAAGAAGT
>JAGGAU010000083.1:0-37411 GCA_017657275.1 Termitomyces sp. T108 | reverse complement strand
AGTTCCTCGTCACCACGAATAGCAAGTTGAAGATGGCGTGGGGTGATACGCTTGACACGAAGATCTTTTGACGCGTTTCCTGAACGAAAATGAGACGAAAACACCACAGAAAGCAGAAGATATCGACTCACCAGCAAGCTCCAGCACTTCAGCGGTCAAGTACTCCAGGATTGCAGATGTATAGACAGCAGCCTTTGCGCCAATCCGGACATTATGCTGAGTGCGTTGCTTCAAGTAACGATGGATACGACCAACAGGGAACTAGATGCACGAATCGAAGTTGTATGATGGAACACTTTGAGGTGACCAGGCATACCTGTAATCCGGCCTTTTGACTTCTCGTCTGAACCGTCCGTTGTTGATTTTGTCCAGAACCTCCAGTAGCACCAGACTTGGATTTTCCACCGGAATTCGCAGTAGGAGCCATTGTAGTTGTAGTAAACGACACACGGCTTGACGTAGCAGGTAAAACCTGATAATCACTGACTCATCAGAAAAATGGTGGGAATAGGAGGACGTACT
Organism: Termitomyces sp. T108; assembly: GCA_017657275.1. Taxonomy (NCBI): domain Eukaryota; kingdom Fungi; phylum Basidiomycota; class Agaricomycetes; order Agaricales; family Lyophyllaceae; genus Termitomyces; species Termitomyces sp. T108. The sequence continues at coordinate 36,889 of JAGGAU010000083.1, read as the reverse complement.
TGGGCTACTTCTAAACTTTCAGAGTGCCACTGTCTACAACAATCGAAAGTGGGCAATAGTCATAAGAAAAGATAAAAGCGGGCTAACCAACGGAGCACGAAAGTGGCGTCAAATAAACGTGGTGGTGGCAAGAAAGAATGTTGGCGTTTGTTTGCGCACACCACTCCGTCCATGAATCAACGAGATCACATGGTGATATGAGGTTTAACGCGTCGTGTCTCACCCCTTCCCCTTGGTTGTCGCGCTTGACGCGTGAAGGACGCGTTTTTTCCATACATACCTTTGGGAACCAAGTTTCTCTGAGAGAATAATTAGAAGAGCCTTCAAATAAGAAACAATCGCTGACGATTTTACACTGTTTTATGCTGTGAATGTGATCACAATGCTAGATTTGTCCATATCAAGTTATATATCGTGAATTTTGTAGAGGAAAAAGGATTTTTTCTCCTGTTAGTGATTTGTATCAGCGCTCTTGATAAATCAAACAGGCAGAGCCGGTGGCGTGCATGTGGCGAAATCCTGATAGACTCAACAGTGACTTCGGGCAGTGAACTGCCCTAGTATATAATAAATGGTGTCTGAAAAAGTGGGAACGCAACCTCTTTTGTGATGGTTGCCCTCCCAGCCAGATTAAACAAGCAATGATACGATATCAATATCTACCATAAAGATACTTAGGTACAGCCATGGCGTTAGAAAATTATATCCGCGGGAGTCTGGATGTTGTCACGCAGAGAAAGGATGGTTATTCGAAGGGAATCGATTGGCACCCGCGATGATTTTCCAAGACTTCTTGGTAGACAAAAATCCAAGTAACTCATGAGCATATCTGACGAACTGCGACTACAGCTGAATTTATACTACATTGCCCGACCTCGTCGCGGAACCCTCATGGGTGGTCATTTGTTACCGTTGTAACGAAACCTAAGGTTTAATGAAAGGTGAATCATGCCAAAGCTTGTATCTGCGAGGCGTTGCTATCCCGCAGTTTTTGTAGCCTGTTTGAGACACTTCCATCCAAACTTGATAAGCACGTCTGATCTTGGACATTTCTTCAATAGGATGGGACAATCATTGCGTTTCCAGTACGATTCGTGCGAGGAGACGAAAGTCTGACGTATTACACACAAAAAACAGTTCACTGGACTTGACACTTTGCATAAAAAACATATAAAGAAAATTGTGATGTAGTTCGGTGTGAACATCGAAACTTCCTTCATGTCTTTTTTTTCTACAGGCACCTGACCTATCTGTTGACACAACAATCAAGCAGTTTGTCTTTCAGAGGATTTGACCAGTGTATAGACTACAAATCAATAATACAGTCACCCAAAAACCAAAGCAGTTTTCACGGGATTAGAAAACGTGTCTTCAGACTGCTTTAGCCCCCTTCTCCAACAACTTTCAGATAATCCTGGGGCAAATCACCTATAATAGTGCCATTTCTAGAGTTCTAGCCGTTGCATCGCTGGCCTGTCGGACAAGGCACGTCGTTATGACATTACGCCCCAAATTTCCAGCTTGTCTAGGGTGCTGGAATCTGGGTATTCGATGGCGTGGGAGTTCAGATTCTGACTATTTATAGACTAAGTATACAGACGTATATTACGTCACAAGTCTCGATCAAATTGACAAACAATGACATCGTCGTAGTCATGAGTCATATGTACAGTCGAAGCTGTCATGACCCATAGCAGTTGGTCAGGGCCAAAATCTATGGGTTATTACAACTTATGGGTCAGGACAGAGGTCATGATAAGGGGCTTTTATTTTGCTCAAATATTGTAGTTATTGTATTATATATATCTAATAACTACTTACGGGCCCTGGGGACAAAATAATCAGTGATTGAGGTTGGTTGAAGTGCACGGGATTCATTGAGGCGTGTTTTCCGACCGAATCGTCCTAACAACAACCTTCCTTGAATATTTCGAGGGTCATAGTTGGCAGTTTTACAAGATTTTCCAAGGATCTTCCTGTTGACTTTGGAGTCGAAAATATACTTGAACCTATGGATTAATCATGTTCTATTGTATGTCCGAATAACAAGTGCCAGGAGTCCAAATGGTGCTAACCTATCTCCATTTCAAGCGATTCATGGTTTATGGACCCTAGAATAATTGATGGACTATGGGATATAAGAGGTGACCCATGAGTCCCTGTTAATGTACCTGGTCAGGCTGAAAATCTGTGGGTTACTACAGATTATGGGTCACAACAGCTATGGTTTATGCGCTTCAAGCATAGAAATACAGATTCCGATAGCTCGTTCCATATGGTCTGCACGAATTTTCTTCTTGATCTCCTCGACACAGAACCAAGGGCGAATCTACGAATTATGGGTTTCTTGGTGGATAAGTTACTTTTTACAGAGTATAAAGAAATCTAGATGCTGGTATTAATATCTACTATAAAGCTTCTAAAGATACAGTTGGTAATTAAGCCCCCCAAGATAGCGTCAGCAAAGAAATGTGGCGAGTGCGGAGGGAATCTACGGATGTTTTTTGATGGGGTGCAGGGAATGGGTGGGTGGTCGGTGAGGGGATGGGGGATGGATGAGTAATAGTACTTTGCAACGATAGCAATTTTCCACGATTCTCTCGATATCCAAAAAAGTCCAAACAACGCTCTCACGAGAAGAAATACTGCGATTTCTTTATCTGCTCAACGCGGAAGGAGCCCTTTTCCGGCAGGGGTGGGATCAAATCCACGAGATTGACGAACTTGCCCATGAGCTTCCGCATCTCTGCATGCTTGATCTTCATGCCTTCGTGGTCCTCCGCTGCGATCCCGTCCTCCTCCGCCTGCTCCTCGACCATCGCGTTGAACTCATCACAGAGGTGTTCAACGTTCTCCACCTCGCTCTCATCAATGTCAGTTGTCTCGGTGGTGTCAGAAACGACAAGCAGCTCGCTGAGACTGTCGAGTTTCTTTGCCTGCTCGGAAGTTACGACGATGCGGGAGCCGAGGGCGTGCAAACCTCTGAGGAGTGATGAGTTCTTGAGACTGACAAGTGGGACCTTGTAATCTTTGTATCGCTCGCGGAACTACAGGCAAGGGTATGTCAGTCGATCAACGAATAGCTGCTGATTAAAGGTGACCATACCTCCGCATCAAGCTTTTTGAGCACGTCTGAAGAGTGAAGGGCGATGAAGGTGTCACGGATGATTTCGGACATTTTGTCGATGGAGGCAGCATGTGTCCAATACGAATCGTGCACGGAGGCAAATGTCAAATCTTGAGTCTAGAAAGGCCCCATGAGTACATGTATAATACACAGCAAAAAAAAAATTCCACGCACTCTGCACTCTAAAGCCGTCAGTATCATATGTGTAGCATCCAGACTGTGGATAAAGTTCGGTGGGAATGCCGAAGCTTGCTTCAACGTATTAACTAGGCAAATCGTGGGACACAGAAAGGAGCAAAGTGAATAGAACAACATACCCTCTGCCGGAGAGTTCGGATCCGAAATAAAGATCGTCTGCAAGCTCGTCGCGACCTGCTTCCTGTTAATCTTCCTATACGGCTGGACAATCGGCAAACCAAGCAACGTTGTCCACACGACTGAAGTCATCTGTTCCTTTTTCAAACGCGTGTCCGAAATCGTGAACAACTTTAGTCTATGCTTCTTGACGCGCTGCTTGCTCTCCGCCATGGCCTCCGGCAATCGTTCCTTCGGGATCGACTTTGAGATAATCCTCGCACAAGCCGCGAACCAATTCTGAATAGCCGTCGCACCGCTGAACAGATCACCAATACTTTGAATAACCTACAAAACCAACAAAATCAGCCACCATATCCAACAACAACCGAAGACAACAAGGAAAACCACCCACCTTGGTAGCAAGATACGACGCAGCGGTCCAAGAATCCTCCTCATTCACAATCTTCTTATCCCTCAACTGCTTCTCGATCTGCTCTCTCGCACCAACAAACGTGACCCCATACACAGTCGTCATAACCGTCTGCTTCACAATCTTCCGCTGAATCTTCCCCTTGAGCAAAATGGCCCACTGATTCCCCTTCTTCGCGTCCTCCTCCAGCGCCGCCTCCACCATGGTCCCCACGTGCGTGTACACGTCCGACGGCCGGTCCGTCGCCGCGAGGTTGACCTGCTGCGCGCCGCGGTCGTCGCCGCCCAGCGCAGCATAGTGCTGCAGACCATTACACGTGCCGTCTTGGTGGACGGGGAGAGACGACTCGAACTGGGTCGGGTCGGGCAATTTCAGCGCGTCGCGCAGCTCCATGCACGTCGCGAGGCACTGCCATGGGTCGTCCGCTCCGAGCAGAGAGAGAGAAAGAGAGAGAGAGAGAAAGACGCACCGTCAGCGGGTTCGAGGCACTATCGTGGATCTCATCAAGTCTCGAATGGACCCACTCCACGCGCTCATCGAAGCTCGCCTTGTCGTACCCGTACAAATTGGCAAGGTGGATTTTGAGCCAGCGCAGACCGCGCTCGCCGAGCGGGCGTGCTTCTGCGAACTTGAGCAGACCGCGGGAGAGGTCGTCGCCGATGTGGCTTAGATGCGGCGGGATCGGGTACGCGCGTCCTCGGAAATCGAGGTTGTGCGGGAAGTATATCGTGTCGCCCAGGAACTAGCACAGAGCCAGCCACATGAGTTGAAAATCAATCTTCTCGAGAAAGAGACACGAGGGTACTCACAGTACGCGCAATCTCGATCTTGTAATTGACATTACACCTATCGGAATGGTTGTTCGCCTTGGCGTTCAAATACGCCTTCATCCTCTGCTGATACACACTCTTCGCCTTGATGTCCGTCTCCGCCTCGGGCGGCATGACTGGTTCCGGTCCGTCGTACTCCGCAGGTGGCAGTTTACCGACTCTGTACCCCGCATTCCACACCTCTAGCACAACGTTGAAGACATCGCGGTTGATTTGCCACGGTGTGCTGCCAAGGACGTCGAGGCCTGCAAAGACCAGCTCGCAGTTTCCTTTGAGGGACGCGACCTTGAGGTAGGATTGTTGTTCTGCTGAATCTTTGAAGCGCATTGCGGAGCCTGGGTGGGATGGTGAGGATTGTGTAGACGGAAAAAGAGAGGAACATACTCTGGCTGAGGAGGTAACCACCGGTCTTGTAATCAAGCCACGGTTTGGGCTTGATGAGCATGGGTAGATGACGCGGGTGAATGGCGATGTTGACTTTGTCCTTCGCGAGGCGCTCAGAAACGACGGGATTGAACCTGATGACACCGAGTTTCTGCCCGCGAATGTACTCGTACGTGTGGTAAAACGCAGGCTGGACTTCCGAGCTACAAAGAACGAGTCAATAAAAGACCTGTTTGAGAGAGAAACGACAACGTACACCACCTTCCCGTCCTTATCCTTCCCCCACCTCGTGATGTTCGCGACGTCCATCAAACACTCCACCAGAATCCCACCGACCTTCGACCTCACATACTGCGTCCAATCTGCCGTCCACGCCTCGGCGTCGGACATAACCTTGGCCGCAGCTATCCTCCGCTGCTGCAGACTCGAATACCCAAGATTCGAAAAGTACCCCGCGCTTCCGAGCCTGGGCGCCGTGGGCACGTAGATCTTATTCGCCCGGCAGACCTGGCCCTTGTATTCGAGCTCAACGGCCTTGCCGATCGACAAGAGTGCGCGGGTAGTCTTCATACCATCATGCACGCCTCCGGATCCCTGCAGGCGCATGACCTCGAGGATGGTGAGGAGCGACAGCCGCTGGGCGTCGAGGAGCGAGAGGTACGGCGAGAGCTGGACGTCGTTTGTCTTGCGCTGGTTCTTGGCCTCGGTCGCTCTGATATTTTTGATCTCGGTCGCGAGGCGTTCTTTCAGCTTCTCATGCCAGACCCACATCCATTCACGGATATCGCTGTCCCGCGGGGCGTTGTTGTCGAGGCCGAGATCCTCCAACTTCTGCGACTGGTGACGCATCTGTTCGGCGGCGACGTCGTACGCGGATTTTTCGAGGTGCTCTTGTCGAGCGATGATATCGTCGGCGAGAACACGACGTGCTGTGACGACTTGTGCGAGGTGGTGTCGGAGATTGTTGATGTTAAAGGGGATCACTGTTTCGACGCTACCGTCGTCTGCAGATTCCTAAAACGTTTGTATATAAACATTGGCGCGAGAATAAAAAAAAGCCGAGGCTTCGGTGCTTACCACCTGTTTTGTAACAGGCCGCGCTTCAGGGACGTCGTCGAGAATATCGGCCCTATAGGTCCCAAGAACTTCGGCTTGACCAAGCTCAGAGATGACCTCTTGGTTCTTGGTCTCGACGGCGGCGACAGAAAGGTGCTTGATGATCGAGATGGCCTCTTCTGACGAGTCGAGAGTGCGGTCCGAGACAACAGAGGCAATAGGGATATTACGCTTGATGATGGCAGAGAGGAGCTGGCGGGGGTTGGGTGTAGAACAGGTTTCGATTGTGTTTGAAGAGTATGGGCCGAATCTAATGACTGGTGTGAAAAGTGGATTTCCATCCAAGAAACAACAGAACTGACCTGTGATGGAGAAGGAGCATGAGGGCGTACGTGGTGGCATTGGGCTTGCACTGTTCTGATTCGCTCTCGAGAATATGATAAAAGTCGCATGCGTACTGCACAAAGATAGGCACAGGGCCCTGCTCCGAATGAGCCAGGCCAATGTACGCCTCGATGAACGCATTGTATATGGGGGTGGAGAGGATGTGGCTGGTGTGGCGCTCACGAAGACGGTCAAAAATGTCACGTGCACGAGGAACATCATAGAGGTTATGCAGACAGGCATCCATGACAGAAAGCAGGTCCTGTGTCGCTGTGTCGGTGTAGTAGAGATCATTAGTGACAGAATGGCGATCACTCGGCAGAGGCGCAGGCAGAATAGTGTACGCAGTGGGCCGCTGCAGAAAGTGGGAGAGCTCAGTGGGCATATCGAGCTTGCGCGGCTGGAGCACGGCCTCAGACTGGGGCTGGGCGAGGAAGCTGGGATAGTCTGGCGCAGCATGGGCGGTCGCGAGCGCAGGCGCGTGCGTTTGCGCGGTGGGCGCCGAGTAGAGCCGGGCCGGTCTGGGCAGACTCTGGCGGGACAACAGCAAAGTTGTCTCCAGTCGTCTCGCTGTCCGTGAAAGCATCTTCGAGAAGGAGTAAAAAGTTTGCAACAAAATTTTGACACGACGTCACATGATGAGATATCTCTCCTCGGTCCGGCGGTGCGGCGCTGTTGACGCCTGTTGTGCAAGACCTTCTAAAATTTGAAGAATTGCACACGAACGGCAATTCCACCGCACTTGCACACCTGCTTGCCCTTCCTCCTCTTCCTTCTTTCCTCTCACCAGCAGCAAAGCAATGTCTCCAGCACCCACAGGAAAAGGCAACGAATCTGGTGCTGCCAGGGTCCTCGGGTCCGGGACATCTGGTAACTGGTTACTTTCCCAGAAAAAGCGTGGTTCTGACCATGTCCGTAGGTATTGCTGAACTGTTGATCTTCCACCCCGTTGACACGGTCGCAAAACGGCTGATGAGCAACAAGGCCAAGGTGTGTCGTCTTCTAGTCTGCAAGGTCACCTCATGTACCCTTTCTTCTCCAGGTTTCCTTCTCCACACTTTCCCCTATCATATTCCGGGACGCATCTACTGCCACTCTCCCTCGCAAGCTCCTCTCTCTTTTCCCCGTTCTAGGCTACGCAGCAGGCTACAAAGTCGCGCAGCGCGTGTACAAATTCGGCGGGCAGCCTTGGTTCAATGATCTCATCAACAGGTACTACAAGACCAGCTTCAACAATACATTCGGTGAGAGGAAGGGAAAGCTCATGATGCAAGCCACCGCCGGAAGGTACTCTTCACTCATCGAGTCGACGAAAGGAGTGCTAACCTGGGCATGTGCATAGTCTGACCGGGATCGGAGAAGTCGTTCTACTTCCCCTTGACGCGCTCAAAATCAAGCGTCAAGTGAACCCCGAAGCATTCCGCGGTCGCGGGGTCGTGCGCATTTTCCTCGAGGAAGGAACGACGCTTTACCGCGGCTGGGGCTGGACAATGGCGCGTAACGCCCCCGGGTCTTTCGCCGTGCGCTTTCCCCCCCTTCCTCGCATTCTTCAGCTTACCCGTTTGTCGTGCAGCTCTTCGGTGCTTCCGCCTTTACAAAAGACTACGTCCTCGGCGTTTCCGACTACTCGAAAGCCACCTGGACGCAAAACTTCATCGCGTCCGTCGCAGGTGCCGTAGCGTCCATCACGATCGCCGCGCCGCTCGACGTCGTGAAGACGAGGATACAAAACGCCAATTTCGAGCAAAAAGTCCATGGCCTGAAGGTTGTCAGTGAACTGATCAAGAATGAGGGTGTTACTGCGTTCTTCAAGGGTTTAACACCCAAGGTGAGTTTTCCGGCGTGTGTTGGAGGGGTATGATAACTCAATCCATGCGACGCGTAGATCCTCGTGGTGGGACCGAAACCAGGTTATCACAGAAGAATACACCTCACGCCACTGAAAGTACTAACAAAATCGGCTGTGAATGACTTTTCAAAGTCTTCTTCTAATCCCAAGTCAGAATGACGAGCCGGGCTGGGTGTTTCGAGGACCCTCGTGGGTCGTGGTGTACTCGACAACATGCCCTTGCCATTATTACCATTTCCAAGAACAGAAACCCCACCCCCGTCGTCGAAATCGGCGTGCCGCCTGGGACGTGTACAACGATATCGATACTCATGTTCTGCTTCAACCACAATACCCATATTCTCCAAGACAGAAAGGACACGTTTCATAGCCTCTGGGGGAGACCCAGTGGTAATCATTGTTTGGTCGATCGCGCCACGATGGACAGCAAGCGTCGGATAGGTCGCCCGAGCAATGCTCTTCAATGTCCTCGATGACGACGACGACGCAGTCGATACAGGAGGTCGTGAGGGAGTCATAAGTGGCATGCACGTTGTCGTGGCTAGGAAGTCGTGAAGTTATGAGACAATAACCTTTTCGGGAGTCCAAATGCAGTGGCGTTAAGAGTCAGCGTCTGAGATCAAGAGCTGACCACGTCCGCCGTGAACGTCACTATCAATATCGATTGATGCCTGGAAAGGGCCAGCTGTTTCCATGCATCCAGGAGTCCAGACGTGTTTTGCTTCCGACTCGGACTCTCAAGATATGAAGCGAACTGTTTTTAGCCTCCGACAATTCAAAAAAGGGCCACGCGTTAAGCCAAAGGGGTAAAAACGAAAGACCATTTTAGAATATGTACAAGCCGCGCAATGTCCACACTGGAAAGAGCTAGAAGCAACAAAAGGTGGAGGAAGCCAACTAGCTATGCGATAACAGGGAAAACAGGTGCTACAAAACGTTGTTCGAACTTGGTAACGAAAAAAAAGTCTCGAAAATTAGGGTATGAAAAATATAAGTGTACTTGGAACTTGAGTGGGGCGCGCGTGCTGGGTCAACCCATTTAGAGAGACAGACAGAAACAAAGCGTGAATATAACTTTGATAGGTATAAAGAATATAGTCGAGGTCATGGTTTGATATGGAGAAGTACTTGACGATCATAGTTCATCCATGTACGATGCCGGCCAAGTCCTAGGATTCCCTACCGCTGGAGGTCCGCACGTCTATCAAGCAACGCGTCAGCTTTGTGGGGAAAAAAGCCATACGATAAAAACTCACTCTCGCAGAGTATCATACAAAAACTTGTAACTCCTCAAATTACCCTTGAGCCTCCTAATATCAAGGCTGTATGTATCGTTCAACCTGTCGATCCGCGTGAGTTCAACCGAAAACTTGACTTCATCGCCCGCGTCCTGCGCATGATCTCCGTATGTCGTAGCGTGTATTATTCCCGTTGTTTCCGTTGCGAGAGGGGAGGTTGGATCGTCCTCGAGGGGTAGCGCGACCCCCGGGGCAGCAGACGCCTGCGAAGATTGTCGCCTCATGAGAAGCCCACGTAGCATACCCCCCGGAGCTGAGAATGCAGCAGGCGAAGGCATCGGCAAACCACGCTTGTCCACCTACAGTAATCCAGCTCTTCAGCATCATTGCTAAGAAAAACCTCAAGAAATAACGTACTCCGTTGCTCGCTGCACTACCGACCATTTTAACCGCAGCCAGACCCCCAGCCCCAGACGCGGGTGGCACAGAAGCTCCACCCATAACAATGGACCCCTTCCGCCGTCTAGCTCGCACACACCTGTACTTGTACTCACTCTCCATCTGGACCCCAACACCCATAGATTCAAGCACAGCACGCACATGCCGAATGACGTCCGGCGGCGATTTTGTAGTGATCATAGACTGATCCACTGCGCCATGGTGCGGACGGAGTATCGCCCACGGATGCTGGGATTGTTGTTGTTGCTGCTGCTGTTGCAATTGCGAGATGGTACGGTCCCTACCCCGATCACCGCGTCCGCCAATGGTGACCGAGTTACGGAAGCGCGAAACGAAACTTGGCGTGTTGGTCGTAGCAGTAGTAACTGATGTATCCGCCGTCGCGTTTGAAGGAGTACGCTGAGGTTGGTGCAGCTGCGAAGACGCAGAAGGGACACGAGGGGTGTCTGCGGGGGTAGGGGTAGTAACAACCGCAGGTACCGAAACGTTCTCCTTCCTCTTTTCAGCGGGCTTCGTCGCGCCAGTGCTCGTGTTTTGAGCGTACTCCGCCTGGGTAGGGGTGACGCTTCTATCCGCCGCTTTAGGTTCCTCGTCCTCGTCTCTACCCCTGCTCCTACCCCGGAACCACGCCATGACCTTGCGCGCTTTGCTCGTCGACGCCTGCAGCCCAGCACCGATTCCAAAGCCCATCTCCGCATCAGCACCCGAGAACGACGCATCCCTCCTCTCTGAACCATTAACACCAGCACTCTGCGGAGGCAAAGCATGCTTCGGAGCCGCCTTTTCCGCCTTCTCCTTCTCCTTGCCATTAACGGTCGAGTTAAGAGTACTGGCAGCACTATGAGAGGACTCCTCTCCAGAGCTCGGAACGCGTGTCTTCGTCCCCTTCCTCCTGAACGGGTCAACCATCACCGTCAGAGTGTTCCTCCTGCTCTTCTTACCCTCATCCTTGACTTTCTCCTTCTGGCTCTTCTCAGTCGACGGACTCAACAGCACACTATTATCAGACCGCCCACTGTCGCTGGGCACGCGTGAAGGGGTGCTCGCCGCGGGGGATTTACCAGAGGATGACAATGAATTGCCATTGACCTTTTGATCGACAGAAACGCGTCTCTCATGACTGGAGGCGCGTTCTGCGCCAGGCGCTTGAGACGCAGGTGTAGTGAACTTGACCGGCGAGGCAGGAGGGCTTGCAGCGTCCACATAGATATTTGGCGTGACAGGAGTAACAGATCCGGAAGTTGGGACAACCGGAGTGGACGGAGTGCGTTTGTGAGCGCTGCGGATGGGTGTAGGGATTTTGGAGGACGCTGATGGCATACTGGGTACTCCGCGAGATACTGGAGACAACGACGAAGAGCCATCAGTCGTGGTCGTTGCAGGAGGGGTAGATGGGAGAGGTCTAGATCTGGACGAGGAAGCAGTAACACTTGTTGACGATGGTTGTCGCTCTTTCGAAACAGGAGATAACACGCTCGGAGTACCGTGTCCATTAACCCGCGGCCTTTGAGGCGACTGCTTCTGCTGCTGCTCTGGCTGTTGTTGAGTTTCTTGGGAAGTGCGTCCTTCCCGATCCTCGCTGCGTCTTGTACTTTGGATCCCGTGGCCCCGAGGGTCCGCGTCATACTCTACCTGGATGGTATGCCTGAATCCACTCGCACCGCTACCACTTCCATTTGCCTTATGTCCTTTAGGCGTTTGTGAGGCTTCTGCAACATGCGAAACTACTCTTGCAGAGTGTGGCGGCGGACCAAATGGATCTTCACCCACGTCGAGCATTGCTCTTCTTGACGCAGAAGCGGATACGGGAGAAGACGCAGGTACGTTCGCAAGGGTCGACACATCAACAGAGGAATCATAGAAGAACTCGGGTTGGGTGGACTGGCTCCTAGAAGGCGAGACAGCAGTTTCATTGGGTTGACGGTGTCCGCTTCCGCTTGTCGGGACATAGTGACTTTGAGTACGTCCTACTGTAACGGCGGCAGCTTGTTGATGCGCAGCCTGGGCAGCAGCACGCATTTGGCGCTGATAGGCCAGGCGTCTCTGATGATGCTGATCAAGGGCCTGGCGTTCTAAATTTTCAACAGTACGCCCAAAAGCGGTGGGCACCCCAGCCGGGGCTGGAGGTGTACCATCTTTTGGTGTTGCATAAGCTGCAAGCCATGGATGACGCATCACCTCCTCGAGGCTACTGCGGCGCGCAGGGTCGGGGACTAGCATTATTGACAGAAGATCACGAGCCTCGGTCGAGATATAATCGGGAAAGGAGAGGGGTGTGTTAACAATATATTTGTAAAGCAGGTTGATGTTATCTCCATCTGGGTTGGCCGGGTCGTCGTCAAAGGGCAGGTAGCCTGCGAGCATAGCGTAGAGGATGACACCGCAGGACCAGATGTCCACAGCACTTCCAACGTAGAGGCCTTCACTGATGACGAGCTCGGGTGCAGCATAACAGGGCGAGCCGCATGAGGTTTGCATAAGATCATCAGCCCGGTGTTCGAAACGATTGGCGAACCCAAAGTCGGTTATTATTACATTACGATGTCGATCTAGCAGTAGATTCTCAAGCTTTAGGTCGCGATGGACAATTTTTTTCTGGTGGATGTACCACACGCCTGAGATGAGCTGGGAGAAGAGCTTTGCCGCGTCTCGTTCACGCAAGTAACGGTGGGCGAGGATATGGTCAAAGAGCTCGCCTCCCGAGGCATACTCTAGGATAATGCCTATGTATTTATCAGTTTCAATGACATCGTACAACCGCACGATGTTTGGGTGTTTGAGAGTCTAGGTCCGGATTAAAAATCGCGACAAAAATGAGAAAAAAAGTGGTCACCCTCAGGACTTCGATTTCGCGTTCGACCTTTGACATGCGGACGCTGTTGTCGACACTTCCGCGCCGAATGAGCTTGACTGCAACCTCCTCGCCCCACTGGCAATGCAAACCGAGCTTGACCTTGCCAAACTCACCCTCGCCGAGGGTTTGGAGCAGGAGATAGGGCCCGAACTTGGGGATTGTTCGACGTGGGTGTGCGGTGGCATAGGCTACGGCAGCTGGATGCGAATAAACATCAGTGAACGGAGGCGTGTCGTCCCTGGCAGAAGAGGCGTGCTGGCTGCCATGCGAGAGGACATTATGAGATGCTCGTTGCTGACGCCGCGATGATGAGGACGGCTGTGGGTGGTGTACGGCTGCAGAAACGGGCCTGGCTGCAGCGGGGGCGAGATGGGAGGGAATATGGAGGCTGGCAGAGGGCTGCATAGTGCGCCCAGGATGTGGCAGGAGCAAAAGCTGTCAGCCTGCTGTCGTTCCAGGCCTACGTCCACCGTGCGAACTTTTTGATCCCATCTTTCAGCGCGTCCTCCCGAGATGGCGGGGCAGATCATTTGTATCAACCTATCTCAGGAGTGACGGCGCCAGATTGCACGTATGCAGCGCGAAACAAAAATATAAAACTTCGATTTCTAGTACAAAATGTAATACTTCCAGGCCAGTTAAATTGATAAAACCGTCCGTCAAATCTCGGCAAAAGTTCTCGTATGTATCACGTTTAGAGCAAGAACGCCATAATACCTGCAACAGCGGCCGCGACCGCACCTTCTGGACTGACTCCAATAGCCGAATTACCAGTAGAGGTGGGCGAAGATGTGCCAGTAGTGGTCACGGTGGTGCTCGCGCGAGAGGTCGACGTCGAACTCCGCGAGGAAGAACTGCTAGAGCTGCTCGTGGTTGTGCTCGTGCTCGTGCTCGTGCTCGCGGGAGACGTGCTCGAGGGAGACGTGCTCGTGGGGGAGCTCGAAGCACCAGTCCTGCATTACACTCGTCAGTCAAAGAAACTGATTCAAACCTGAGAGGAGGGAGAAACAGGCGAACGGAATCGAGAACACAGACCCTGGCACGGTGCTCGTGATGGTGACCTGCGCCTCGACGGCGAAGGCGGCAAGGAGTAGCGCAGCGATGGTAGAGACAAATTTCATGATAGGTTGAAAAACTTGAGAGCTCGGTGAGTCGTCTGAGGCGAGTTCCTGCGCTGGGCTTCGTGGGTGTAGTGCACCTAGGACTTTGGGGACCTAGATATCGAGGTTGTGTAGGATTTATACCGAGGCGGATGTGTGATCACTATGACGCGATGTCTACGTCTCAGACCTCGAGGTCTCGAAACGCGATGCACTCGCATGAGTCGTCTGCTGTTTTTCTGAACACCACTTGTCTTCAACTCCTTCGTAGCTCTTCTCAGTATTTCTGAACCATTTAATTCTTGGGAACACCGCGTAGTGCGCGTTGCATTTCCACCATTGCAGAGTCATCTTAGACATCGCAGCCTATTATCTTCAGTTCTCTTGTCTCGCGGTTTGACGTCATCTCGTTACTGATGCCTCCCAGAAATGTCTTTGCCCCGGAGCAATCATGAATCCAAGTTCGATGAGTACCTGCAGAGTAGACATGGCAGAATCAACACTGCATCAATCTTTCTTGCAAGTTGAATTCGATCTCAGAATCCTTATGTTTTTTGTATATGTCCGGACTTGGGTAAGAACGGGAACAGAACTGTGGAAGCCGATTTAAGCAGTATGCGGTTGGAACTTCTTGGTAATGCACAGGTCAAAAGCGAGCAACGTGAGTGCATGAGTGAGGATTTTGGTACCGGTTCAAGGATGTTTTGTACCCAGAGGACGTTTTGTATCCAAAGTACACTGATAGCGTTCAAGTCCGAGTTGTCGAACTTCAGAATTTCCTTGCCACTGTGGTGAGACGTAACGTATGGTGTTCAATGCAAGAGAGATATCAAACTCCCGATTACTTGCTGAATTACTGAATTCTGTGGTAGCAGATTGTTAGAATTATCTGGTTAGTGAAAACATTTATGTATTGCAACTCCGACAGAATCTTGTTTGATTACCACCACAATCGCAGACAGCATCGAGTGTCTGCGCCTAGAACCTTTCCGGCTTACTCGTCAATAGTTTTATGCTCTATAGTTCGACAGATATCTCATCTAACGAATCACCATACATCAAGCCCACTAAATATAATCAGAATCGAGCCAACAACCATGGACTACCAGACAGCCGCATTCTCCTCGGTGTTCCCTCAGAGACTCTCACAGGAATCACCTCTTATCTTGATCCTCCATCCTTGTTCTCGCTCGCCAAGGTCCACAGTCGACTCGCATCGCACGTAAAAAACGACAACACTTGGCACAGGGCATTCGTCTGTCAGTTCTTGGGCATCAGCCCCGAAAGCGAGATCCACGACGATGTCAAAGGCATCATGCTAAGACGGTCAGAAAGCACTTGGAGGAACGAGTTTATCGTCCGTTACAAGCTCAGAAGGTCCGTGTCAACAACACGTCTTATCCTATCATTGCTGACGGTGATCCAGGCGTTGGGAGAGATCTCGTAATTCAACAGTCACACATACCCCAGTCAACTCTGAGATTTCCGGCATGCACATGATGCCCAATACCGGCCTTCTCGCGTCCTCTGTCCGTTACGGGATCGTCTCTCGATCCCTACCGCTTACCGGCAAAATACTTCCAGGATACCTTGATGCCTCCGGTCTTCGCCTTGGTTTAGGTGTAGGGAATCCCAACGCCGAGTTCACCCCCGATGTTTCTGTCTGCGCGATCGCATCCGATGGAGGCACAGCTAGGATCATTTGGGGTTTCCGACGCGGAGAGGTCGGAATCCTGACGGCGCCCAGAGCAATTGATGCCGCGAAACGGCCTCTCTTTGCATTCGTGCGATGCGAAGTCGACGAGGAACACGCTGGTGCGGTCGTAGATGCAGTTTGGGATGATTCATCGACAGTTTTTGTCACGGGTGGGGCAGATGGCCTTGTCAAGCTTTGGGATGCGAAGACTGTACAGTGCTTGTGGACGTCCGAACGAAAAGCTGGCGTGTTGGTACCAGACGCATGCGGCAAAGTCGCTGTATCAGTTGCGAGAAATTTAGTGGTCGCGGTCATGACAAGCGGAGAGATCGCCATTTGGACAGGTCTTCAGTTCGGTGGAGGATTTTCCTCTGCTGCGGCAACTGAAACTCGAATTGCTTGCCCCGTACAGGTTACCGATTCAACGCGAGATTTGGTCTCTCATACTATATCGATCCTTCGCATCGACACGCGATTACCCATCCCGACAATCCTCGTCGCTTTTGATAATGATCCCTATTTTTATCGCCTCACAATGACCCAATCTGGTACGATTGAATCGACCAGATTTGGCGATGCGGCCTTTGGCTCTCTGTCCTGCATTATGCCCTTCTTCTCTGACTTCACCGACCCAAGTTTCATCCTCACAGGCGACCGCATGGGCTGTGTCAGCGTGTACGCCTGGGATTCTCCCACAAGTGCCACACCCGTTCGTTGTGTCCGCAAATTTGAAGCTCATGAGGACGGCGCGGCGGTCACTGCCCTGGCATGGAACGGTATCACGCTAATCACAGGCTCTGATCGCGGGACAACCCACGTCTGGGATGGACTTACCTTTGAGTATCTGCGCTCGTTCCCCTCTCCTGTCCCCCGTGGCCGTGGTCGTGGTAATAACGAAAGAAGGGGAAATGAGCCTGTGCGCCAGATCATTATCGGCCCGGAGAAACAGGTCCTTCTGGTCAGCGTGGGAGAGAGGGTACTGGCGTGGATAGCTGGCCCGGTTTCTAAGCCTAGCCCTGGCGGCGTCAGAGGAAGGCACACGTTGGGCTTTGCCGGGAAAAGAAAGAAAGATAAGAATGGGGTAGCCAAGTACCTACGTGAGTCGTGATTTCATCTTCATGGTATCGATCTTGGTATGACTTCCTTTTGAATAGACCAAGTGGAATTGCACGAAACAATTGCAGAATCAAAGAGTATGCTTAAACAGGAATCCGAAGTTATACGAAGGACCCATGGTAGAGCACGGGAACAGCTCGCACAACTGGAAAACCTAGGTCTGAGTGAAGCCGAGGCAGTGGAGTATATTCTCATGCTCAGCCGTGACGAAGCCCAGCAAGACTCGAACAATTCGAATTTCAGCATCGAAGAAGGGGTATTTGAGAATTTCGACTTTGACGACGTCTCCTCTCATTCAAGCCACAATATGGCAAGCTCCAGTACTTCACTTCCTTGCTCCCGCTCGATTTCGGGCACGAGTACACCCAAGAACAGTCATCTCGTACCTTGTTCGCTCTCAAACGAGAAGATTCGCGTATCGCATCCGTATCATCCCGAACCCATGGAAGCTGGTTGGGGCGATACGTCTCATAGCTCTTCCCCGTCCCAGTCCCCGCCATCTTCGGACGATACACAATTCCCTCCCATGAGTGCCAGTGCGAGCCCTCCGGCCCCGGTCACGCACCTCGCATGGGCTGCGAGTCGGTCAAGCATCTCGCGCACAAGTAGTAATGGAAGCAAGGGCAGCGTGAGCGGTCATTCTAGTCAGGGATCAGTCCCTGGGAGCCCGCAATCTGGTCGCTCCTCAATGTCGGCTTGGACTGCCCCTTTGAGGCACTCTCCTGTGCCTGCAGCCTGGAGACCGCCCGCGGTGCCGGCGACTTCGTCTGTGAGGCCTGGGCGATCGAACGGTGGGGGCGGAAGGGAAGAGGAGATGGATGAAGAGCTGAGGTTTGCGTTGGAGTTGAGCCTTTTAGATAGTCGACTCAAATCGGTGCCAAAAGGTGTAAAGGACATATCAAGCGAAATCAATACATACTAAGGTCTACAATAGTTCGTGCGTCGAGAAGTACGGAATGATTCTAGGGTAGATCGTCTAGGCGATCCACCGGCTTCTACAGGACATTTGGCGCATAATAAAGATAGCATGACGACAGTGACTATGGGGACACCGAAAAGGGTGAAAGGATAGAAGAAAGACACAGCATAACCAGACATTGTAAGGAAAAAATTCTACATGACAACACACCGGCTTGCCTCAGGCTCCTTCTGATTGGGGAGAGATCTTTTCTCAATTTCTTCAAGGCACATTTCGAACACCTTAGCTGAAATATACATCGTTGATCAAAAAATCATCTTTTGATAATGATCCGGACTCCTAGCTTACCAACGTTTTTATTCTCTTTCGCACTGGTCTCTTGGAACTGGGCATGCAACTGTCCAGCCAGCTTCTGGCCTTCATTGAACTGGATCTTACGGCTGCGCAGAGGCGATCATCAGCACGAATCAAAGTTTCAACGAAACTCGGGGTTTCCACCTTTGATGCAGATCGCTCTTCGAGCCGACGATGACGCAAGGAATATCTGTGACGCCGCAAAAGTCGACGATCTTATCGTAAACGATCTGGATCATGTCGAAAGAGGCGCGAGAGGTGATAGAGTAGACCAAGACATATCCATGGATTCCTATAGCATGCTGGGCGTTTACGGGCGAGTATTCATCCTAATACTCGCATCATAAGGAGTGAATTCAGAGGAGAAGTCAAAATCAGCTCACCTGTCCTGCAGTATCGATGATATGGCAGTCGTATTGCACCCCGTTGTATGTGACAGTCTTGACAGATGTAGTCTCAATCGTCGGATAATAAGCGTCCACAAAGTGATTCTATTGAGGATGAAAGAAATCCATTTCAACAAGAAAAATTCCACGGAAGACAAGCGAACTGACATCTATAAACTGCTTCACGAGAGATGACTTCCCTGGGCGACTTGTCTGTCAGAAATGGACCCACAGAACAGCTCGATGTATATACTAACCAACCGAACGGGAGCCTAGAACCGCAATCTTCCTTCTCTTGAGACTGTCCCCGGACATTGCAAAGAAAAATCAAGTTGCGGAAGGACACCAAAGACGACTAGCCGTCGACCCGTCGACTGAATAGGAGGCTCACTCTCCACAATTTGATTGGCTCTCCGCTTCACGTGATGGATTACCTGTCCAAAGTTGTTGTCCGAGGCTTTTTTGCCTGGAGCAAAACCAGAAAACCAGAAGACCATGGGCGCAAACAATATACTAGCTGGCAGTAGAATATAGGATGGGACAAAAGCAAGATAACACTACACTACACGCACATATATAGTACATACGTAATTAAAACCGAGTCAATTCCGACCTGGGGGTCATCGGAAATCGAGTAGATACCCTATCTTCTATTCATGGAGCTGGAAACAAGTTCCTCCACATCCCCTGAGCCTGATCGGGACTTTGCTTGAGATCCTCACATCTGCTGTCTTGAGGTATCTGGCGCCGAAAGCTCTGCTTCACTCTCGAATGGTGATCGATCGTGACTGTTCATGGATGAGGCAGGTGTAAGAGCTTTCATCTTGTATAGTCGTTCAGGGATGGGAGGACTGGGGCCAATTGTAGTGGTAGTCGACCGCCGCGGCGGCGGGGGAGCGGGCTTCTTCCCTGAAGTAGTGTTCCCCGCTACTGCAGTTTCTGTTGCGCGCCGTGGGAGCGACGGAGGTAAAGTGATATGAGAAAGGTCAGGGGTAGAAGCCTCTGCAGGGGGCTTGCTCACAGGGTCCACCTGGAAATGATCATCAAAGCCACTGTTGTCGAAGTCTGCAGTTCTAGAGAAAGGTACGAAAAGTTCATCTTCACCGCCTCCAATGCTGCTGATGACGCTCGCGCCATCAGATGGACCGTTAAAGAATGCGGCAGTATGATGTGCAGAGAGAGGTTTCCTTCCAAAGTCGTGGTCATCGTCGAAATCATCCAATGAATAAGTAACAGAATTGTCATCCACAGAATCTTGGATAGCGTCATCTTTAGAGGGTACCGTCGAAAAAAGGGCTGCTTTGTAAGAGACTTTGGGATGTCTGGGATTCGAAGTGACCACTTCTACGCAAGACGTTGGGAACAACCCTTTCTTGCCATTCAATTCGCCCATCCACCAATCGTCCAAGACTTCATTAAGAACCGTGATCTCCTCCCCAGAAATGAACGACAACTCGTCCACACCGCCAGAGAAGCTTTGTGTCGCGCGGACGAGCCTCTTCTCAAGAAGATATGGAGGTTTCAGAATCTTGGGCGCAGACGCAGGCGAAGCGTCTCTCGACTTTGACAGCCTTCGAGTAAGAGAATGGAACGTGCCAGACTTCTTTGATGGTGAGCTGTGTGTGCTATCCTCAGATGCTCCTTCAAATTCTGCTTCTAAAGAAGAAAAATTGTCCTTGTCCTTCTTCTTGCTACGGCCTGTCATAGAATCCATCGCACTGGATGCCCAGCCCGCAACACCCGCGCGCTTGGAAGATTTGTCTTTTTCATCCTTCTCCCCGGTGGTTGCTCCGCTATCTGCTCGCTTTCTCGACGAACGAGATGACGGCCTTGATGGTGGCTTACTAGGGGTGGATTTCGGGCTCCTAGAGAGTTTCCGGGAAATTTCATGTTCAGATTCTGGTGAATTTCTTGAGTATGAAAATACATGGGGAGGCGCGGACGTTCGGCGAGGGGGGACATGCATCAAGGATGACCTGGAAAACGTTAAAGAAGCCTTTTCCAACAATGGTATTAGAAGATTTACTCGTCAACCCATTCACTTTTGACTTCGTTGAGAACATTTAGATATTGTTCGACAAAGTGAATTTCTTGATCGAGGAAATTGGTGAGGTCGCGCAGCTGATCCATTTCCTTGTTCTGGATAGCATGCATCTGGGTTTTGACCTCTTCAGACGTCTCGTCGCTGTCAACGAGTAGTTAAGAGAAAGAAACACGTCATTAAATAAAAGTACATACTAGCGGTCCCGAGCTTTCTCCATCTCTTCCTCGGCTTCCCGTTTTTCTTTCTCTTTTTTTCCGGTCTTGATCTTCTCGAATTTGGTTACGGCTCCGTCATAGCTCAACCTGTCATATCATCAGAAGACTGCCATTCAAGTGTGAGTAAAATAGTTACAGACCTCCGGCTCTCTAGCTTCTTCCTCTGAGCCTCATAGTCCTTGATCTCGCACGTATATTTTTCCAGAGAGGATAGGAAAGTATCTTTCAAGGTCAAAGCAAATGCTTCCTGGAGCGCAGCAATTTTGCAGTGAGCACTTCCAAACTTGACTAGCGATGTACCTAAGACTAATCAGTATTTCGGCCATATACGCAATGACATGTTAACGTTACCAAATGCCGAATCATCACCAAACTCTCCTCCATGTGTAATCATCACAATGCCTAGCGAGTCAACGGGTAACAGTTTCTCGCTGTCTTCAGAGGCAACGTTCTTCTTCTTTTTCGCAAGGGTACGCTGATATACCTCAGAAGCTGCCAGCAGCCTAGGCGAATACATATATAAGCATACGGATCTGAGAATATGATGTTCGTGCAAACTTGAGAGCACCATCCTTTCGCAGCTCGATATCTTTCTCGAGCTCTTGGAACTCCTCAGAAACTGTCGTCTTGTCCCGCGACGAGATGACTTCTCCAGCCCACTAGTCACCAAAAGTGGTCTGATCAGACCGAAGAGTTTCAATAAGACATCCGAAACCACAAACCTGACGAAGCTTTCCCAACTGCATTGGCGGAAGATAAGTATTCTAAGTTTTCTTGAGACTTTACAAGGTCAACTTACCTGCTTGCTAGCCATTGTGGGCAGATATTAGTTATGATATAAGTAATGAAAAGGAGACCTCCGGAGAACAGCGACGATCAAGACGTCGGACTCTGGCTTGATGAACAGAAACGTGGCAGAATCTGGACAATGAGACATTAATGAACTGGCCCGAATTTGGCCCCACATAATTGATGAGTACAAAGACACAATTAGTGTGTGTTAGTCATGCGATGCAACCTTGTTGCTCATTGTAACGTTATCCACAAAGGATCCTGTGTGTCTGATAATAATACTATGACACGAAAGCAAAATTACAACGACCTCGAGCCGCTCATAAACAATACATAAAACATTCTACTGCATACCCTTAGCCGCCAGACGCATACCCTCTTGAATGGAAACCGCCTGAATAGATGAAACCATGAGCCACTATCAAGGCTGATGCAGAGCCCTAAATTACCTCCTCAACCCAGGGTAGTCGGAAAAATTCACTCCGTTTGAGCTCCTCCTGACGTACAGTCATTCCTTCACTGGGCCCGCTACCGAGTACACTCTCCAGATCTCGAGACTGAGACTCTAACCAAGTCTGTATGAACTTGGCTGGGTCTCGCGCGAAAGACTCGAGGAAAGTTTTCTTCAGATGCGAGTTATGCAAAGACTGCGCTAAGAGGGCAATCTCCGCGTGAAGGTCAGACACGAGTCCAGAGACAGTGAGCAGAACATTTACTACATACTTCTTCATCCATCTTTGTCAGTGTTTGAGTACTCTCCTTCGTCTGAACGACCATCGCTGCCATTCGATTCTTCAACGAAAGGTCCTCCATTTTGATTTCAACATCCCATGCTTGAGGGCGCTCTGGAGGTTGAATAGCGGGGTTTATTGTATAATGTAGGAGAATAGGATCGGGTTGAGCAAGGAACCGATTTACAAGCTCAGGAAGTTGTTGGAAAAAGACATGTTCTCCTCCGAATATCTTCAACAAGGATGATATTTTCAATACATGAACCCGTGATGTTGATGTGAACGCACTGGTCTTAGTCTGTCATCCGCTCGTATTAGGCGTCTATCGCTTTTGTCCTGAAGGTTGTTAACCTTTATGTAATTCCAGAGTGCCTGGATGGCGCCAATACGGCTTTCCGACTTGATTCCAAGGATATTGCCTGGATGTTTCATATGTAAGGCTCTGCAAACAAGGGATGTATCACAAAAGGACATACTGAGCTCGCCGACGACTTTCAGTTGTTCAGGGTAATGATCTAGATACAATATCACCCTCAATTTTGTCGGCGCATCCCCAGTCCGTCTAACCGTAAACCCATCCAGAACAGGATTGTGCTGACCTGTGGCTCGTGGCCACTGAAAGTCGATGTGAGGTTTGATCCCAAGCAAGCTGAAAATATATTTACCTCAACAATGTTACCTTCAGGGTATAGTGAGGGATCACGGTCCAGCTCAATTATCATACGTTTAATCATAGTTGAGAATTTGCGCTGCGGAGTTTTATCCCTAGTCCGTTGATTATGAGGCTACAGCGAACGCTTCAACTTGACACGCGTCGTGACGAACATGCACGACAAACCTCCAATAATCGTCCTTCAATTCTGAACTGCCAAGCAGGAATTCCTTCCCCCGTTTCAAAATTGGCAGTTATATCACCTCCTCCCTGCCAAAGCTGCCCAGAGACTGTATGGCTAAGAAACAACCGCAACGTCCGTGTTGTCTGGAGCCTATCATTCAGGGCGAAATATTCGACGATAAAAGATGTATCAGGCGACGCACCGAAGGATTCCTTGTCAGCGCGTCCTGTATTTCTGACTTCTTCCTCATCATCGTCCAATCCAATTTCCTCTCCATCTCCAGCAAGTCCTGGTACATACGCGAATCCTGGGCGAACTCAGGGTTTTGTAGAATGACATTAGGAATGGTTTTGTCCGTAATTTTACGTTTCCTATAGAGAAAAGAATCGTATCAAACCAGTCATAAAACAAGAGACAATGCTTTACTTGGCGGCTTTAGGTCCCTCCATTTTCGTGAGTTTGGTTTCAACGGAGGAGTGATGTCACACTGTCACGCAAGTGACATACTCAACACTTTAGGCCGTCTATCACTTAGCATCGAACGGAAACCTACGGTCCTTAGAGTGTGTGCATGAATACCAACACTGGCCAGGTCAAGTGCGCATAAAGGGCAGAAAATTCTCTTAGCAAGAAAAGGTGTCTGTTGCTGCACATCTTGGTCAGCAGCCTCAGAAAAAACGTTGTGCTTCTATCTTTCCCTGCAGAGGTGCATCTGTTAGAGTCACGTCGCAGTGTCCCCAAAGGTAAGATTGCTACCGCGTTCTGGCTCCTCTTTCTACCAAAGGCTCGGCGTGCGGATCTCGACATTGTCCCTTCTAGAACGCGGGGTGTGTACGACCATGCCGTGGTGTATGTCATTTTTTGATTATGGATCCCCTGTTTCAATAAGTATCTTCTACGTCTTCTTCGTTATTGCCTCTCTTTTGCCCTTTCTCAACTCGCTTCTAACTCCTGGTCTGGTCTCGCCCCCCTATGCCCATACTTCGCCTCCACTCTCTCTCCGTTCGCTACTCCTATATTTTTCCGCCATTTATCGCTCGTTGCGCTAGTTTTTGTCGCTTTCCTCTGTTCTTGCCCGTTTCTCCCAGGAATCAAACCATCTCTTCTACCGGTCCTTTGTTCCCAGGAGAATATCCAGCTCTGCATCCGCCTTCTGAGGATATGCCAGTGTCCTGTATATCTAGGAGCATCTTTTAGGTACCAGCAAAAAGTTACTATCAAAAACCTGTCTACTTAACCTCAAAATTTGACCCATAATTATCATATCATCACATGGATACCTTTTTATTAGTGTGTCTTAAGTTTTCCTTTCTTTCTGTTTGCTTACCACTGCGGCATTGATTCGTCTATCGCCTCAAACTGCACGCCATCTTGGTCTAGATTGTTTTGGGCATCTAGGGTCATAAATACGTTACATGTGTGAATTGTTATCGGTCGACTGGTGGTTCTTGTTTGCCGGTTCGGAAACAGGTCAAACCTGGTTCGATGTCATCAAGGGATTTTCACCTCCGTTTTGCTATTAGCTATCATAACTGGAGCGTTATCGTAAGCGTCATTATACTGCCCTCTCATGGTCTTCATAAGGATGCCGGACAGTTTCTCTATTTAGTGCTTTTTCTTTCATATGCGTGGATAATTCACTTGACCGATCTCCTGAAGAGACGCACGTGTACGTGAATCACAAGTGACCTGATACTTGAGAGCTTCAGATACCAAGTGGTATTTAAAGTGGCTCGAAGTTCGAAGTATCTTCCCCAAGCAACACACGCTTTAACATCATGCTTACTCTATTATCCCAGGTTCTTGCCCTTCTCGCAATTGTTTGGGCCATTAGGCGATTTGTTTTGAAGAGCGACATCGATAACGTCCCAGGACCCAAATTTGAGTCTTTTGCCAAAGGTGTGGTTTGTTATATAGCAATATTTCTTCCGACCCAATCTGTTCTTGCCTCAGGAAACATGGCCCAGATGTTTAATTCCTCTCATGTCGGTTGGCAATTCGCTTCGATGATTTCTAAACATTGTATGAAGCTCGAAAGCAAAATACATCTGCTACCTCTGATTCTCTGCGCACAGATGGCAGAGTTGCAAAAATCTGGGGTCCGTTTGGTGCAAGTTACAGTCATTTCACTAACAAAAATGTTGCTGATGTCATAGCAGACAAAATACCTGGAGGTTTATGATCCGAGTGCCATGCACCATATACTTGTGAAGGTGCGGTAATACGTTCTTCTTATGAATGGCTGTTCATTCTTTGAAAAGGACCAAGTCATATACGAAGAAACCAGCTCATTTTTCGCGTATTTGTAGCGTTGGTCAACAGTGCTATCGAATTTTGACATTTTCGTAGGCAAAACGAGGTTATGTTTGGCCGTGGTATTTTTACTACGCAAGGTGCGTCTCCAGTATCTGTGAAATAAAGATGTTCACCACAAAATTCGACCAGGTGAACCACACAAGAAGCAACGCAAAATGATGAATCCCGTTTTTTCAATTGCACATATGCGTAGTATGAGTACGATAAATCCATCAATATGATTTTGATCGCATGAGAGCTGATGTGTTATCTGTCCAGTTCCCATTTTCAACGATGTCGCAAAGAAGGTCAGGACAAACATAATGCCGTGTCAGCCGTGGTGCCACAAAAATCCTAATGTCTTTCACAAGATCGAAAATGTTCTCAAGAACAAGTTGGCTCAAGGTCCTCAAGAGGTAATCAAATTCAAATTTCCTTCAGAAACCACGTTTTGTATCTGAATAACTCCTCAGGTTGATCTCTTGCACTGGATGAGTCGTGCCGCACTTGAGATGATTGGTCAAAGTGGCCTTGGGTATTCTTTTGATCCACTGGTGGAAGGGACCAGGCAACATCCATTTTGTGAAGCAGCTAAAGCGTTCACGTTGGTACTATGTTATACTCCAAGCCTTAATTGCTGCTTACAAGACGCTCTTTGACTAGACCCACCACAGCTAACCTGGCATTTGAAATGCAGTACTTCCTCCCTGTCTTTATCAAGATTGGCTCCCCGAGATTTAGGAGGTGGCTTGTCGACCATTTTCCCAGTAAGAGATTACGTGCTATGAGGGATATGGTTGATACATGGGATCGGACAATGAAGGAGATCCTTGAGGAAAAAAAGAGGGCCTTAATGGAAGGTGACGAAGCTCTTGCGGACCAGGTTGCGAAAGCGAAAGATGTTATGAGTATTCTCAGTAAGTTGTCTGTGGCTTTGTCCTGGGTCTTGTTTTCACGACACCCTTGCACAAGTGAAAGCCAACATGGAGGAGCCGGAGGAAGATAAGTTGCATGACAAGGAAGTCTTAGGACAGGCAAGTTATCTTATTCCCGAACCCTTTTGTCTGCTCATCAGTTGTAGATGCTGTGAGTGACTTATACTCTGCGGCATTAACAAATCACGACAGGCACTAGGTCATTTACCTTTGCCGCCACTGATACGACGTCGAATGCACTTTCACGCACTCTCCATCTCTTGGCATTTCACCCTGAGGCACAGGAGCGTCTTCGTGCAGAGGTCGCTGAGGCACGAAAATTGCATAACGGCGACATACCCTATGATAATCTAGTCTCACTGCCTTTCCTGGATGCAGTTTGCCGGGAGACTCTTCGTCTGTAGGTTTCTTGGGAGTAATTTACCTCTCGATCATCGAAACTAATCATTTTAAAGCCATCCCCCGGTGCCAAAGGTCACCAGAATGTGTGCAGCTCAGTTTCACTTGGTCTTACTTGTCTGATTTTCTATCTGTAGCTCCAGACGAGATACCGTCCTACCCTTGCTAATGCCGATTAAAGGAGTTGATGGACACGAAATGAAATCGATCTTGGTTCCCAAAGATACGACGATCTTCATCAATATTATGAATGCTAACCGGGACCCTCTTTTGTGGGGTCCGGACTCTCTCGAGTGGATTCCGGAACGATGGCTCAGCCCTCTCCCGGAGGCTTTGCACGAAGCTCATATGCCAGGGATCTATTCGCATCTGTCAGTGTTGTCTCGATGGTATTCTCTGCCAAAGCTAAAATCAAGGTTTTCCTCCTTCAGTCTGACATTCCTCGGTGGTGGTAGAGCCTGTATAGGATTCAAGTTCTCCCAATTGGAAATGAGTAAATATCCCATTTTGTCAGTAAAGATCCATAATGACTGACACATGGGGCCTTGGCAGAGGTCGTTTTGTCTACGCTTGTCTCTCAGTTCCGCTTTTATCCTCCGAAGAAAGAGATCTTTTGGAAATTTGGTGTCATTACGACTCCTACATTGGAAGATTCTCCGGAGACGCCACAGCTTCCTCTGATAGTGGAGTTGGTCAAGGTTTGAGTATCAGGTCGAACAGTGATGTGTAATTCAATGTACCATGCTCTCTCAATTACGCATCGATCTTCTCATGGTTGTGGGGCGAGTGTAGACCTACTGGCTGGTCAACACGACTTGGTCTCTGGTTATATATACATGGTCCTACGGACCTATTTAGAGCAGATGTCTTGTGGAAGATCATGTCTGAACGGTATTGGAAGAACGGCAGAACTTAAGGGGGTTATTGGAAATAGAGCTTGGTGTATTTACAAGATTCTGGCTAACGGGAAGCTGAGATTGCGACACCATGTCGATGCAATTTTGGAATACTGGGGAATATATTCATGCAGTGTATTTTCACTCAAATAAATGATGGGGGACACAAAAACGACGAAGTGAACGTATTCAGCGCTGTAAGACTCCTTTATTCATTTACTACTCTTCCAAATGTAGCAGCTCCATGGCCAAACCCCTCTTCAACGAGCGCAAATCCTGGTCACTCAAAACATCTGTCAGACTCTCAACCCAAGCCTCGCCCTCAGGAATGAGCACCTGCATCAAGACCTTCAACAAACCTATCGTGGCGGACGAGAAAAACGCACAAATGGATAGTCCACTGAGTACAGGATACGGTCAATCCCAATTTGACCCATGTGGAATTCCAGGAGCGGAGTGGCAAAGTTTCCTGATGTCGTTTCATAGAGGTTCGTGTGCCAATACGAAGTGACGTTGCGTTGCATTATGAGACCATTAGGTCTGTTTCTTGCAAGCTCTGGTAATTTGACATATGACAATCGTCAGTTGCCCACTGTAATTATAGAATGGTGCCTTACGTTCATCGATTCTGAATAAATCAGATGGTATGCGTTCACCTAGATGACCAATGATAATTTTCAAGCTAGGGAACCGACTTGCAACATGGTCTCAGCGAAAGATCAATAGGAATTGGCAGACACTTACTCGAAAACTCCATTTGTGCACAGGCTATCAGAGAACGAGATTAGTAAATAAAGGCTATCAAGAATCAACAAGGTGGTATACCCTAGAATATGATTCGCAAGTGTGACAGCATATTCTTCAGAGGGTCCTTTTAAGAATGGGGCATGGTCGAAAAGTAGCGTTTGAACTTGAGCAATATTCGAACGAGGATGGAAGTAAATAGGAACGTCTAGTTCCGTTACAGCCTGCCAAAATTCATCATACTCTGGTTGGTCGTAATAGAGAAGGGTGGCTGAACGAGCGTTATATCCCCGAGGTTGAAACATCTCTGCATTGAACTCACTGTTGTCTGGGCCTGACTGTTGGAAATCGTTCAACATGGCTCCTGTCCCACGTTGAGCCAAATCAACGGATATTCAACAGGGGACAAACCCAAGAACCCCAATTCGTTCACAGCACGTCGCAACTCCTGGGCTGCTTCAGTTGCGTTATGCATTGACAACGAGGCAAAACCACCAAATCTGGTCGTATCGTTACGGATGGCGGCAGCCATTTGATTGTTAACGTTTACAGCTAGAGCCGCAGCCGCCACAGGATCTGAAACACCTTGAACGCATGGAGTTGCACAGGAAAGTACCATCTAAAACACACGATTATTAAGTAGGCGTTCAAGACACTGCACAAAGGCTCACAAAATCGATGTTGTTCTCGTTCATAAGGTCCAAACGGCGACCGTGGACATCAGTGAAACTTGCAATGAATACGTCGACGGCCTCTCCTGTGGTCCACGTCATAAATAATACAATGTCTGTTATGTTCGTACGGACCCAAAGGAGGAGTTCGGCTGAGCAACAAAATAAGAGTGGAGATTGCGTTGTCGATAGAAAAAACTAACCTTATGAAAGGAAGGAGCTCGGGAATTGTCCATGCTTCTTCAATAGCAATAGTTCCGTTCCCGTTCTTTATTCGATGTTTTGCAGCAACTATAATCAACGAAAGCAAGACTTCAAGGAAGATTGTCGCGACAAATAAAAGATTCATCTTGGGAGCGAGGATATGGCAAGACTTCAGGAAGAGATGATGACCTAGAAAATGTAGCTTATGAGAAAACAAAATTCCGAAAAAGTATGACATCCGGTCGGAGAGCATGCAGGGCTGGGAAAATAGCGGAGCGGAATGGCGCTGGGGAAAGGCTTACTCACGGCTAGAAAATTTGGATGTTCTGGTTTATACGCATTAGCGGACTGGTTAGGAATCGCGTTCTTTACATAGAATGACACTATTCAAAATGTGGTGTAAATATAGTGCGATGATCTCACGAATGCGGCATGTGACCTCGAGCGTTCCCAAAGACTGACACGCAGGTTACTCCAATAGATAATCCTTGCCGACAATAACTCGGGGTAGCCGCTTTGATTTTTGAGGGGATTCAATTGTGAGTTCGGTGACATCCTACCACAATCGTGCAAAGCATAGGCTCCGTCAACGTTATGGAGAACTGGTTCAGATATCCTCCTGCGTGACGTTTGCTAGCAGCGTCGGGAGACAAGAAAGATCCAGTTCGACTAGAAGCTCAAGGCTCAGGCCATCGACCGCAAGACGAAGCTTTCCAGTAGATAAGAACTCCAAGGATGTAGAAACAGTGTGGGTGGCAGTTTGCCATGGGACGTTCTTCGCTAATTGAACAAGCTCCGAACAAGCGAGGTAAAAATTTCCCTTGTAAGATTCACTGTGAGAATTTCCACAGAAATTCGAGCCTATTGAGCGAACGAAGTACACATACATAGCGTCTAAAGAGTACCATCAGTCCCACCAACGGTTCATGAGCGTGTGTGCGTTGATTGCTTTTGATACAAACTTTTCCAGATGTTACGTTTGTAAGCATGCAATCTCAAAATACCGGGACGAAATTTGCATGGAACAAAGGAAGAATGCGGGACGGAATGCCATTTTCTAACCTTCTAAAGGATGTTTAACCAACATTCTGGAATCAAGAGTCAACCTTATTGCAGCTGCCGGAGAGGTAAAAAAAAAATGGTGGCGTGATAAACGCCAAGAAAATGAAGGACACTGCCATCGGCGTCCAACTCTTTGCAATATAATGTCTGAACTGACCGTATTTGTATCGTTCGTAGCCAGTGGCGCACGCGTTATTTAACGGCAGATAGAGTGATGAACTACCCAAATCACTGAAAGAACATGTTGAGCCCACATCACAAATCGAGACAGGTAAAGAAACACAAAATGAATTCATCATATTTGACATGTTGAGCTGGTATCAACGGTGTAGTACTCGGAAGAGACTTATACACACACACATAGTCAGAAGTTATTAAAAGGCCCTGAAGGAAGAAAGAAAGTTGAGCAATGATCGATATCGATCAGTTATGTAGCCACAGCACGGGGTGGAGGTCAAGTGTAAGCTCTGTATTGCGAAAGAACTGGCTACATGGAATAGTACGAGGCCTTTTATACTTGGTCGATATGTACTTCCGAATGAGCACCTGCGCGACAAGGAATGTCGACTTGAAGGGTCCGAAATGTAAGGTGGATAAGAAAGGGATAATGTACAGTCGCGACAAAACATATATAATGTAGCGGTTATGTTCTCGATATGCAAATGACTGACAGTTATCAAGCCTTGTCCACTCTACATAACGGGTCACAGTAATGATTGTTGTGATGGGGCAGGAAGGAAGGAAGTCCTGGTTCGTCGTTTCCAAATTCGGACGTGTTCCATTTTAGGCAAAAACGTTACACATAACCACATCATAACCACATCATAACCACATACCACTAAGCACGCGTCAGACAACTTGACAGTCTCAAAACACCTCTCTCCTTCGCGTTTCAGTCTTTGGAGAAAGATCTGTGTGCAATATAAGTCCGTGAAAAGTACCGCTTGGACGTCAGTGGTTGATTGTGGTTTACGCGACCTTGTCTTGTTCATCCTCCTGAATTGCTGGCAGATGGCTTCTCAAACTCCATTCTTACGTGCAATACTACCATGTCTTCCGAGTGACTTTGCCAAAAAAGTTCGAGCATTATGTGCATCAACTTCAGAGTCCACGGCTGAGCATATTCTCGACACTCTAATCAGATTCTTAAGCGGCGCAGAATGTGCTCCGAATGCCACTGCAGATGTTCAACATTCATGGACACAGAAACAACAAGCCGCAGCTACGATTTTGAATGATATGGTCAAAGGAAGTTCGACGTCAGAAACAAAACGACCGAGAAACGATGACGAAACTGGTTCGGACGAACAGGCAGCCAAACGTCAACGTTCGTCAGCAGAGGTACCTGTATCTCTATCAACATCCCAGGAACTGCCGCATCCTTTATTCGCCATTCATTCCGTCTCCGTCACCTCACCAGTTCGAAAAAAAGTCGACATAACAATTCACAAAACTTCCCTTGTCTTAACTCATCCCTCCACTCATGCTATTGAAGCCAACATCTTGCTACCTAGTATCTCGCGCGCTTTTCTCCTCCCGACACGTGGCAAGCAAAAGGCTCATTGGACCATCGTCTTACTCACGTCAGATACTTCCGAACCGCGTAAACCACAAAATGGCTCTACAACCTCTAATATCCAGGTCATCTTCGGGATTGACGCGATTGCATCGGTCTCATTTACTATATACGAAGGGGAAACTCCCACTCGAAACGCGGGTCAGAAAGGCGCTGCTACTCGTCCCATACTCCTCGAATTTCTAAATCGGCTTGACATACCTTTCATAGAACCCACTCCGAACGTGTTTAAAAGTGCGTGTGTAGGAATTACAAGTGGCGTCAGCGCTAATGAGGACGGTGTCCCTGGGATTGAGGCATATCGTGGTGCCAAAATTGGCAGTCTGTGGTTCACAGAAGAAGGTATTTTGTGGGGCGAGAGCAAGCCGTGTGAGTTTTGGGCGCTCGAGGATCTTATCGGAAAGAGTGAGGGCGTACGTGTCATTGGTGGTTCCGGGCGAACATGCACAGTCATTTTGACGCGGAAGAGTGTCAGTGACAATGAGGATGTGGGCGATGACGAGGAGGATATGGGTATCGAGACCGAGTTGGGGATGGTTGATTCGAGGGAGAAGCCGGTGATCGAGGGATGGATGAGGAGGTTTAGGGGGTCCTTTGGGAAGGCGAAGGATAAGGAAAAGGAGAGGGGGGGAAAGGTTATGGGAGATGAGAGTGGGAGGAAGACAATCATGCAGATCGACGATGAGACGGACGAGGAGGATGAGGATTTCGAGATGGATACCGATGAATCTGGTAGGTCTGAGGCAACCTCAAGCGAGAGCTCTGACGATGGGGAGGGCGGGGATGATAGGAGCGGTGAAGAGGATGATGAGGGCGAGGATGATGGTGATGATGAAGACGAAGAGGAGCTTACGGAAGAACGTCATCCGCTGTTAAGGCCGGGTGCTATGCCTCGTCGCATGAACCGCGCTGTAATTGACATGGTGGTGGGGATAGTGGAGGACGAGATGTTAGGTACCTCCAACAAGGAGGACCCTGGTAGTGATGAGGAGGATGGTGACGGTGAGGAAGAACTAGAAGAGTATGAGTTAGACGATTAATATCGTGCATGAGTCGTATTGTTCGCAACAGAAGATGGATTTTTGTAAGCCTTCTTCACATAGACTGTTCAGCCAGTTGATGAAACAATTATATATAGAGACCATTTTGCGTTTTGGTGGGAATAAGTTATTTGCGCCTCTGGTGTTTCCCCCCCATGAATTGTGGCGTGAATCATCATAACCATTGATTTAACTTTGAGCGTGGGACGTAACTCAATTGCTGTACTTAGGGGCGACATCACCGCACCTAGCCATACTATTGCATCGCTTGTTAGATGACAAGGAAGTAATAGCTGACCTCCAATGCATCATGGAATAATGCAACCCGAATTATGGAAAACGTCTGAAGCCTCAATTGACTTGACATTGTGGCCAAGTTTGAAGAGAGTATCTTTTCTCCACAATAACTCAAGCTCTTTCTATATCATATTTCAGGCTTGGCGAAATACTTTTTCTACGGCACTTGTATAGTCTGATCGTCGTATGATGCTAACTGGGCATCATCATGAGCTCTGGATCAGATATCACTGTTTCATTGCGGTGGTTCAACATGTACTACTCATCTTGTCTTGAATCAACGGATCTAAGACTGTCCTCTAAAACCTATTCTAACCTCGTGTTACAATCAACATGTCGAGACACCAGCGACAGATACATTACTAGGACTGGATCCTGATCAGAAAATCGAGTGTATGTCATCTTTCATAAGCGTTTCCTTTTGTTTTACTGAAAACATATTTAAACGGTTGTCGCAATTTATTTATCAACCTTATATCCTTTCAGTTTCCGCGGTGATTTTTGAACATAGCGATCCTATTATATGACCATCTGATTAAATGTGGTAAGAACGAGTTTCGACTACAAGTTGATGATTCAGCCTTCCGAAAAGGGTCCGAAGTCAGATACATCTGGTCAGGAAACTAGACAAAAAGCACCTATCCATTTCTCAACCGTTGCTTTGTGCTATATTCTGTGATCGTGTAGTTTGTGCTCAGTTTTGATGAACTTTCACCATAGATATGCACGGGTTAGCTTATGTCCGCCATACCATGATGATTTGGCTTGAAGAAATAGAACAGATCGCTTGTCCCAATAACCGCACTTTGTGAACATAAGCCCCAGATATAGACCATTCATTAGCTCGTACTCCTCCTAAATGGTCATTGTTAGCGGTATTTGTCCAAGCTTTGTGTAAGTGTGTGCTTACATTATTGAAAAACAACCCATGAATTTTGAAAATAGATATTGCTGTTCCCTTGCAGACACTATTTGTTGACGACTCATTCTTGTTTAGCCTCATGATACGTCACACGTGGAAAGAATGGCACGGAACTTACCCAGATACCAGCAGACAAATCCCGTGATTGATTTTTAACACAATCAGAGATGGTTTGTAGCCGATTCAACTTGGGCAGGAGTGTTTGATACAAAGACTTCAAGGAACGACATATTTTGTACAGGCGTCCCAATATGGATGTTTTGACTTCAAATTCACCTCCATGCTCAGTATTATGGCACTTGCGAAATACTTATGTTCTGTATTTTTTCCCCCTTCAATCTTTTTCTTTAACTTAGAATTTTCTAGCTCTGTGGTGTACAGTCATTTTCGAGATGTTCTTGGATTGGTTTTGATGTTCAGTATGCAGCCATTCATGCGTGGCGGGCTTTCTATGTCTGCAAATGCTTTTGTGTCCTCTTGGTTTCCTCTTCTCCCACCTGACTATGACTATGGAGTTTCCAGCACCATGGAGCCTATTTTCTGGGAAATTTTTGCATGGTCGTGGTAGGATGTTGCTGAACTCGCTGCTGAATTCCCTCAGAAAAAGAGTGGCTACCAGGCTATTGTCGGCAAGTACCATCTGCTGGAGTGCTGTCTCTCCTACTTTGTCTTTCATACTCTCACTGCTGGGGCCAGAACCTGTTTCCTGTGGGAAAGAGGCAAAGAAACCTGTCATCTGTTCCTTGGCCAGTTCTTCACTAGAAGGCACGTTCCTTTCTTTAGAAAATTTTTCCACCAGAAATTGGCACATCTGAAATAGCATAACATGCTCTCTTTCAACTTTTCATGGAAACACTATTGGGTGTGTCCACTGGTAGGTGTAGTTTTGCAGTTGATACCTCAGTCTTAAGCTGAAGTGGAACTTTCTTGTCGGCAATCATTATACAAGATATCTGAATCAGAATTACTGACGAGCTTATGCTTTGCATGATTGTGGTAGGACATCGCTAAATACACCACACAACAGAATTCTCTCAAGAATCAAAGCGGCCACCTGAGCTATTGTTGGCAAGTATTATCTATTGGAGTACCCTGTGCATCCACTCCACTCATCTTTGGGAACATTTGAGGTCACCATGCCACATTTGTGAGATAATTTGCACCATACATTGAATGAAGTGTCACTCTATACAATAAAAAGCTCAAGTTATAACCAGCCCATTAATGTGTCTAAAGCAGAATGGCCCAACCCTCCTGGCTGAGAGCGAGCTTATTCCCCACTGTCCTGTTCCACTATGTCCACTAATTGGATGCCGTACTCCTTCAGCTACCTGTTTTTCTATAAGGATACATCTGTTCTCTACCTCATCCTCTCTTGATCCTCTTTCACAAGATGAATTTTCTATCTGTTGCAACAATCTTCCTTGAACTCTTGCTTTTGTTACGTATAATTGTTGCAAGATAGCAAATCAAGAATGGGAATGGAATGGAACAATTATTATTGAAGAAGCATGGACAATTCCTAAGCTTCTTCCTTTTGTAAAGTCAGTCTCTCCGTCATGACTATGGAGTCTGCCGGCTTATTTTGCTGCACAGCTGAAACCCTTCCCTGGGTCCATACAAACCTAACAGAGATTGTATTTATTGACATGTACCACAGGAGAGGCCCTTGACATATTCATTGCAAGCTTCACTGATGTCCATGGTTGTCACTTGGACCTTATAAACAAAAACAACATTGATTTTGTGAGCCTTTGTGCAGCATCTTACATAAATACCTACTCAATAATTGTTTATTTCAGATGGTAATCTCCTGTGCAACTCCATGCATTCAAGGTGTTTTAAATCCTGTGGCTGCTGTGGCTCTAGCTGTAAACATTAACAATCAAATGGCTGCTGCTATCTGTAAAGATACAACCAGATTTGGTGGTTTTGCCTCTTTGTCAATGCATAACGCAACTGAAGCAGCCCAGGAGTTGCGATGTGCTGTGAATGAATTAGGCCTCTTGGGTTTGTCCATTGTTGTTGACTCATTGATTTAACTCAATGTGAGAGTACTGTCTAAACAGGAGCCATGTTGAACAATTTCCAACAGTCGGGCCCAGATAACAGTGATTTACATACAGAGATATTTCAATCTCAAGAATATAATGCTTGTTTAGCCACCCTTCTCTATTACAACCAACCAGAGTATGATGAATTTTGTCAGGCTGTAATGGAACTAGACGTTCCTATCTACTTCCACCCCTGTTCAAATATTGCTCAAGTTCAAATGCTAATTTTCAACCATGTCCCATTCTTAAAAGGAGCTCCTGAATATTATGCTGTTACACTTGCAAATTATATTCTAGGGTACACCAACTTGTTGATTTCTCAATAGCCTTTATTTACTAATCCTGTTCTCTGATAGCCTGTGCACAAATGGTGTTTTTGTAAGGGCAAGGCTAAACATCTGCAGAACTCCTTCTACAGAGCCAGCAATGCAAGTGACAAGCAAGAGTCAGGCGGGCACAGGGGCAAGCAAGAGTTGGGCGAGGGGCAAGCAGAGCAAGCAGAGGGTCGGACGTTGCTAGAGAGCTTACAGTCGATTCAGTGGATAGGCCAAGAGAACACTGCTATTGTTCAGCCTGGGGATATTCTATCCACAGGCTGCCTATATATACTACATTGGTGGCTGTGTTATTACTAATACTGTTTACTAATTGGGCCCTGGTATGTAATGGAGTATGACTAACAATAATCAATGCTGAG